>VSMD01093791.1:0-34974 GCA_008750895.1 Mirza zaza
TCGGGGGGCCGGTGTGCAGGGTTTGGACTCGGGGCTGTAAGGGCAGGAGACGGCGTATGGCCGGGGCGGTGCTGAGCCGGACGCTGGTGCAAGGGTGGGGGGAGGGGAGGGAGGCCGAGCGTCAGATGGCCGGGCCTCGCTGGACGCTGGCCCAGCGGAGCGGTGGCCGCGCCCCAAACAGCCGTCAGAGAGTTTCCGCTGGTCCCTAGTGAAAGGTCACGGGGTCAGAAAAAATAAGACTTGTCACGAGCCTTTCGTAAAGCCAAACGGTTGTTCCATTTAGTTTGCGGGCAGAAGGACCTTTTTGGGTTTTGTTCTGTTTGTGGTTTTTGGTACTATTTGCATGGCGATCAGAGCATGTTTATAATATTTCTATTTCACGGAACTTCCTGTCGTTTTCCCTGTGGCCTGATACGCAGTCAGTGTTGGCGAACGTTCTGAGCACTGGAGATGGCAAATTCTCGGATCGTCAGGGTGTGGGGTTTGCCGTGTCTGGGCAGATCTGTCCTGTTGATGATGTCTTCGTCCCGTGTGCCTCCGTGTGCACGTGCCTCCTTTGTCTAGTGCTGAGTGACGTGTTAACCCTGCGGTGGCGGGCGTTTTCTTTCTCCTTGCAGCTCGTGTCGTTTTGCTTTACACGAATGGCTTCAGTTAGATGTTTATAACCACCGTGTCTTCATTGAGAATTGTCGCTCTTAGCCTGACAAAGTGCGTGCCACGTCAGTGCCTTTGGCTTGAATTCTGTGGTACTGTGCCCGGCATCAGAACTGCAGCCCTGCCGTGTGAAGGGGCCCCCCACCCCTTCGCCTCTGCCCATCACTTTGTGAGCGCTTCGTTTCGGGCTCTCCTGAGCTTTGGTCTTGTTCATAAGCTGGTTGAACATCTCATAGCAGGCGAGGTAAAGCTGCGCGTGGAGGCCGAGGCAGGAGGGTCGCATGAGCCCTGCAAGCTGTGATTGCCCCACGACACTCTAGCCTGGGCAACACAGCAAGACTCTGTCTCAGAGAAAGCAAAGGCAAATTAAGACCCTTCACGTTCGTTATTAAGACTGCTAAAACGTTTGTTCTTGGCTTTGTCATATTACTGGGTTTTGTGATAATTGTGTGTAGTGTATTTGCTGTGCTTCTTCTTCATCTGAGTTTTCTTGTTAATTTTTTTAAAATTTCTTTTGATGTTTACAGGAAGATCTGTATTTTCTTCTAGGGACCACGTTGTCCACAGACCTTTGTGAGGATGCCCTTGGCCGTGTTTTCTGGACCCTGGTGGTCCGGTCTGCGGTTTCCAGTGCCCTCCTTTCCCATCTCCTCTCTCCTCTCTCTCGCCGTTTCAGTTGGTGTCGTGCTCTTTTTGTTGGCACATGCTCGGTGACGTCCCTTTCTTGCCCAGTCCCCTGCTTTTGTTTGGGTCTTGGGCTACAGGCAAATCTTCCTAGTGCTTGCCGTCCGCCTTCCTGCTGGCACCTCCCGGCCCCCCTTGGCTGGGTGAATTCTGTCCTCTAGAGCAGCAGTCCGCAGACTTTGGCACCAGGGACCAGTTTCATGGAAGATAGTTTCCCACGGATGGGGGTGGGGCCAGAGGCAGAGCTCAGGCGGCGATGCTGGGGACGGGGAGCGGTGTAAGCACGTGAAGCTTCGCTCGCTTGCCTGCCCCTCACCTCCACCACTCACCTCCCGCCATGCGTGGTGCCCTGGGGTGGATACCAGTCCCTGGCCTGGGAGTTGGGGACCACAGCTCTAGAAGGTTCTGCTGGGAGGGCACTTATGTACAAGAGTCCTGGCCGGGGAAGTCCGCGGCCGTCTGCCCTCGTCTGGGGCTACGTGGTGCATCTGGGCTTTTGTGTTGCTGCCCCCCTCTACTTTGTGTGTTTTCTAGGGGGCGGCTTTCGCCCAGCAAAGCGTTTTGCTGCTGTTTGCTAGATTCAGACTGCTCTTCGTTCCTGCCGTGCATCTGGCGCGTCTCCTGATCCTTACCCCGACGGTGCCGCCTCTGTCAGCAGAGTGACGTGCACGCTCCTTCACGGTGGCTCTTTCTCTGGGGCACAGGGGTCGGGTCGGGTCAGGGTTTTTTCTGGGGCCAAACGGCGTCTCTTGCTTGTCTGCGCGCAGTCTCCTGAGGACGCCTGGCCACCTTCTCCCCCGAGCTCATGCCTTTGCAGACTGCTGCCCCAGCCACGTGCCGCCAGTCCCCTCTAGTCGTCCTCTCGGCCACCTCTGCGCCCCTCCTCCTCCCAGCTCAGTTGTCCCTACTGCCCTTGTCCCCAAGGCTGGGGTGGGCGTGTGAGGGAACTTGCTGGAACCCGACTTTATTTCCCCTTGACTTGACAACGGCGCTTCTGGCTGGCCCGGGAGCGGTTCCGGGCGGCTCTGCTGGCTCCGGCTCTCCCTGGCTTGGGACGGCTCGGGGCAGCCTGGATGTCGGCAGCTGCCACCACTCGCAGCCACCCGAGTGCTCCCAGGCTGCTCTGAGGTCGCGTCCTTGCTAGTTTTTGCAGTTAAGACCTCCCTTGTTTTGAGGAATGAATAGTAGATGGTGGCGGTTTATTTCTCATCTTCTACCTTTGCAAAATAAAAATGTGGTGGCCCTTTGTTGGTCCTCCGGACACTCTGAGCACCCACAGTCTGGGGAGCGCTGTGATCAGTGGTGGCACAGACAGGATGGGAGGCCGCAGGTGTGCGGTCACTGCGTTCCGCAGGGGTGGGGGGCGTGGCCGTGGGAAGGGCCCTGGCGGCAGCACCACCGAGTGCCTGGCTGGGGACAGCGTGCCGGGGGAGGGCGGAGGAGGCAGCTGGGGAGATGGGGGCCAGGAGAGCCTCGGAGGAGGAGGCGGCTTGTCTCGGGGCGGGCCGCACTGCCTCGTTGCGTAGCCTTCTGGTAAAACCACTCCAGAGCCGGCTGGGTTCGTGCCTGGAGGTGTTTGGTGGCTCTGAGCGAAGACGGTTTCAGAGGAGCAAGTGGGAACCAGACGCAGTGGGTCGCCAGTGAGAACAGGGAGCAGAGCCTCGACGTCACGCATCATTTCCAGACTCTTCCATCTTGTGGCGTGAATGGCCACCCAGGGAATACTCGGCGTGGGTGGCACCGAGCACTCAGCAGCTCTGCAGGACACAGGTGTCAGGCCCGGAGGCCCAGGCTCAGCTGGACCCCAGCTAGTCAACAGTGCTGGGGGTTTGAATGCTGGGCCGCCTGCCCTGAAGCCCACCCTAGGACCCCGTTGTCCTCTGGGGTTGGGGAGGGGGTACGTCATGCGCCCCTGTTCCCGAGACGTCCCCTTTTCACTGGGTCAGAGGCTGGTCGTGTGAGGGCCAGCCGAGAAGTGGAGCGGGACACGCAGCAGCTGGCAGGGTGGCGGGATAGGTCCCATGGCTCAGGGAAGGGTTTGGCCTCCAGCTCACCTCAGATTTGGGGTGGTACTTTCATTGAGACTGAAAAGAAAAGGTGAGACAGGGTGAGGGTATAGGTACCCTGGGCCTTTTATTCTCCGTGAAGCAGGTGCGAGGCTGCCAGCTTAGGCTGGGGGAGGGGCACGCTGTGAAGGTGCAAGGAAGCTGCCGTGGGGGCCTGGGAGGGGTCAGAGCTCTGTGCAGAGCCCACCAGACAACACGGAGCCACTGAGGGTGGAGGGTGACAGGGTCTGGGGACTGGGCGTCCCGCTGAGCTGGGACAGGCCGCCATGTGGTCTCCTCTGGTTTCCCTAAAGGCTGTCGCCTCCTTTTCAGGTTGGATCGTCAAACACAGGCCACTACCCTGGTCCATCAGATTTTTGGAGGGTATCTCAGATCACGTGGTAAGTGGTGACATTTTCTCTGTCCCTTCTTAGCAGGATTGGGATATTAACCCAGGACATCCTAGGAGCTCAAGCACAGCCTGAGGCTCTTCCCTAGCCATATAGACTTGGGCAGGTCACTGGGGGCCTGAGCCTTGCTTTCCTCTCTGTGAGACCCCTCACCTGCCGGCCGCTTTGCCCAGTTCTAGCAGCCCATGGGTTTGGAGAAGAGCACTGTGCGTGTGGGAAGGGGTGATGGGGTCATTTCCCCTCTCCTCTTCCTCAGTTCCTCCTCGCCGCGCCGAGGCCAGCAGCGCAGGGTGGGCCCCCCTGTGGGTGGGAAGGCGCCGGTACCCATCTTGGGAACTCCGGTGGCGAAGGAGCGTCGTCCAGATGCCGGGACTCTCCAGGGGCAGGTGGGGTCACCGCCTTTGGCCAAAGCCCAGTGGAGAGCCGGCCTCCCAGGTCTAGGTATTGGCAGCTGGGGGTGCCCACTGCTGGGGCCGCGCCCAGCCCGCCGCCTCCCTGTTGTGTTGCAGTGAAGTGCTCTGTGTGCAAAAGCGTCTCGGACACCTACGACCCCTACCTGGACATCGCGCTGGAGATCCGGGTACAGACCCGCCGTTCGCGCACACAGTAGGAGAGCGGGGCCAGGGGTGACACGGGACAGGCAGAACGGGAAAGGCACAGTGTCACGATAGATGGGGAGAAATACTAGACTCCTGCTGCCTTACAGAGAGACCATCGCTGTTGCCTAGTTCTCTCCAGCCTTTTTCCTGTTCCTTTCATTAAAAAAAAAAAAAAGGTAAAGTTGAGTTTTCTGTCCTAAGGCAAAAGTAGGGACAGCACTGTCACACAAGGCTTGGGCAGAGTCTGTCCTGCGCTGTGGGTGGCTGTCGCACAATTGTGTGCAGGTCTGGAGCTTGGCGCCTGTGTCTGTTGCCCGGGAGAGCTGTTGCCGGGCCAGCGCTGGCGCCGTGGTCCAGCCGGGGCCCTCAGGGGACTGTCGGCCTTTCCTGGGCCAGTGCCAGCCCCAGAAGTGCCTGAGGCATGGCACACCTCCCGCAGTGGCTGCGTTTCTCATCGCTGGAGAAGGGGTCCTGGTCTGGCCCCTGCTCCTCTGTGGTGGGCGTTCCGTGTCTCAGAAGGTGGCGGCTGGTGGGCAGCTTATGCAAGTAAAGTTTTGTGATTTGCTGCCTCCGCCTGAAAAAGACCTCAAGTTTGGCATTTCTTGAGTCGGCCTGTCCTTCTGTCCGTCTTACTCCCCGTTTCTGTCCTCCTCAGCAAGCCGCGAACATTGTGCGCGCTCTGGAACTGTTTGTGAAGCCGGACGCCCTG
The DNA here is from genome assembly GCA_008750895.1 of Mirza zaza. Lineage (NCBI taxonomy): Eukaryota > Metazoa > Chordata > Mammalia > Primates > Cheirogaleidae > Mirza > Mirza zaza. The sequence continues at coordinate 5,102 of VSMD01093791.1, forward strand.
AGCGGGGAGAACGCCTACATGTGCGCCAGGTACGTGCGTGCTGCCGCGGCAGAAGCTTGGGCCCTCCGGAAAGACCTCGGCCGGCACTCCTGTGCTGTCCCCTCCTCGGAGGCGGCGGCTGCCCGCGTCTCCTGAGGAGCCTGTGTGTTAGAAACACACACCTCTCAGTCACACAGACGGAGTGATGGCCGTGCTTTTCATAGCTGCTGTTTGCAGAGTGCCGGCGTCTTCTAAGGATTCTGCACGTGCTAGGAACTCTTGTTTCCCGTTACCCAGAGTGGGGAAACCGAGGCGCACAGAGGCGAAGTGACTGGCTGAGGTCACACCGACAAGACACGGTGGGGCAGTGGCTCTCCCAGCTTCTCACTGGGCGGGCAGCGCCAGGGGCCGTGCTCAGCCACCCGCAGTCCTGCCTCGTGGGGGCGTCTCCCGGGTGTTACGTCAGCGGTCTCGGCCGTTTTGCCATGTCCGTAGGGGACTCTCACCTGGTGCTTTTGATGGTTGCACAGTCCTACTGGATGGGTGTCTCTATATCTAGGTCACTTTATTTTATTTATTTATTTATTTTTATTTTTTTGAGACAGAGTCTCACTCTGTTGCCCAGGCTATAGTGAGTGCCGTGGCGTCAGCCTAGCTCACGGCAACCTCAAACTCCTGGGCTCAAGCAATCCTCCTGCCTCAGCCTCCCAAGTAGCTGGAACTATAAAAGCATGTGCCGCCACCATGCCTGGCTAATTTTTTTGTTGTTGTTTTCTATTTTTAGTTGCCCAGCTAATTTTTTTCTATTTTTTTTTTTTTTTATTAGAGACGTGGTCTCGCTCTTGCTCAGGCTGGTCTCGAACTCATGAGCTCAAACAATCCACCTGCCTCGGCCTCCCAGAATGCTAGGATTACAGGCGTGAGCCACCACGCCCAGCTATATCTGAGTCATTTTAGAGCTGTAATCGCTACAGAATATTTTCTTAATTCTGCCTGTCAGGTTTCTTGTTTTGTGCCGTGTGTTTACCCCCCTTTAAACGCGTTCCCCTAAACGCTGTGCGTTTGTGCCTGCTTCCTCCCCTCTGTGCTGTGCCCATGTCGGTTTCCCACGCGCCTGTTTTTTCGACGGGCCACGCCTGCTGTAACTCGCTCTTTCCCGTTGTTAACTCAGAGCATCTCTTTCTGTGTCTCGTTTAGTCTTCTGGTTGGTAAAGGACTTTATTTTTGCTTTGCAATCTCCACCTTCTCTCTGGCCTTTGTCTCCCTGCGATAGCTTTCCATTGCTCGAGGCGTGTCGATTGTGAGTGTTCGGGGTACGAAGGACACAAATCCCGCGTAAGAAGACTCCGCTGTCGCAGAGCAGTCGTTGCAGTTACTGACGCAGCGTGGAGACGGCACGTAGAGCGTGCTGTCAGAGTATACACAGTTCCCTGTCGTTCGCCTTCCTCACAGGTGCAAGAAGAAGGTGCCGGCCAGCAAGCGCTTCACCGTTCACAGGGCGTCCAACGTCCTGACCCTCTCCCTCAAGCGCTTTGCCAACTTCAGCGGGGGGAAGATCACCAAGGTGAGCGCTCAGGGCAGTCTCCCAGGCCGGTCCGTGGGCCGCGGTCTGTGTCAGAGTCGTGTGGCTTGCGTTTTAGAGACTCACACTTCTGGCTCTCCCCCAGAGCCAGTGAATGTGAGTCTCTGAGGACGCGGCCCAGCAGTCCGCATTTTTCAGAATCCCTAGATGATTGTTACCTAGGCTTGAGAGCCACAGTCTCGCTGGCTTTTCCCCCAGCGCACCTGTGCCTGGGGGTCCCGACGTGGAAGGTCAGGGTTTTCCAAGCTAGCCTGGCAAGCCCCAGACCGTGTAGCTCTATCGGCTTCAGGTCCAGAGCAGGCACAAGTGCTTGCTGTGGCTTTCGTGGGCTGTGGGGTAGAACAGCGACTGTTGCACGGTGGCATCTCAATACAGGATGTCTGTTCCATAAAACGTGGTTCTGGGCCGGGCGCGGTGGCTCACGCCTGTGATCCTAGCACTCTGGGAGGCCGAGGTGGGTGGACCGCTCAAGGTCAGGAGTTCAAAACCAGCTTGAACAAGAGTAAGACCCCGTCTCTACTAAAAATAGAAATTAATTGGCAAACTAAAAATATATAGAAAAAAAAAATTAGCCAGGCATGGTGGCGCATGCCTGTAGTCCCAGCTACTCGGGAGGCTGAGGCAGTAGGATCGCTTGAGCCCAGGAGTTTGAGGTTGCTGTGAGCTAGGCTGATGCCACGGCACTCTAGCCCAGGCAACAGAGTGAGACTCTGTCTCAAAAAAAAAACAAAAAACCAGAAACGTGGTTCTAGAGCCTGGTTATGTAGTTTGGAGCAAGGCACTTGTCTGCGCCTCAGTTTCCTTACTAGCAGTGGGAGGGACTGGCTTAGATCAGTGTTTCCCTCTCAGGTGTTTGCGTTGTATAGTCACATGTTCATTCACTACGGGGATGTGTTCTGAGAAGTGTGTCGTGAAGCGATTTTGTGGGGACATTATGGAGTGCACTCACACCAGCCTGGACAGTAGGGCCTGTGGCACAGGTGGGCTGTGTGGTGTGGCCTGTCGCTCCCAGGCTGCAAACCTGTACATGTTACTGTCCTGAATACCGTAGGCAAAGTATTGGTGCATCTAAACATGGAAAAGGAACACTAAAACCGAAGTGTTATAATTTTATGGGGCCAGTGTTCATACAGTCTGTTGTTGACTAAAACACCATTAAATGGTGCATGACTGTATGTGAAGTTCAGGAGTAGGCACAACTAATCAGTGGTGACAGAAACAACAGTGGATGGGGACAGCGACTGGGCCACAAAGGAGTTTTCTTTGGGTTGACCAGAGAGTGGGTTCCTTCAGTGTGCACTCAGCAAAACTCATTGAATGGGATACCTTAGATCTTTGCACTTCTGCAAATTCTACAAGTTATACTTGTTTTTTTAAAAAGGATCTATGTGTATGGGCGTAAATGCAGATGTATCTCCTGTCATTCAAAGACAAATTTTTAAAGATATATTTTCCTACCCAAAATTTTAAGTTTGGGGAACAAACAAATTTTGGCACGACCTTGACCTTTGTTCTGACCCAGTTCGTGAAAACTCAGCTTACTGTAGAAATCGGCTGTATTGATACAGCTCCTTTGTGTCTGAAGACCGGAACCCCAGCATTCTGTCCCTGTCCTCCCCCCAGCAAGGCCCCCATAGCATGGAGGGAAGGAAAACGGGTGAATTCTTCTCACTTTACATTGGGAACCAGATAGTGAGGGAACTGATTTAGGTGCATGACAGAGACAAGAGTGGATTGTAAGTTGTTTGTTGGGACAGTGAAGTACAGTTTCCCCCAGGTCTGTTGGAAAAGACTCACTTCTCAGCATCGTGTGCTGTGACCGTTGCCCAGGGCGCCCCTGCCACAGCCGCGCCCCGTGCGTGGTTGCCGCAGATTGCTAACGCCCAGCTAGACTGGGCGTTCTGTGTGGCCGTGGGTGGACGGGGGGAGTCGGCTCTTACTCTCGGAGATGAATTTTATATATATGCCTTTTCCTTGACTTTTCAAACAGGATGTGGGCTATCCGGAATTCCTGAACATCCGTCCATACATGTCCCAGAATGCTGGTGAGCCTGTCATGTACGGGCTCTACGCCGTCCTGGTCCACTCGGGCTACAGCTGCCACGCCGGGCACTACTACTGCTACGTGAAGGTGAGAGGCCGTGCGTGCGGTGCCCCGTGAGCCCGCCTCTGCAGGGCGCTTCCTCTGCAGAGAGCGTGACGTTCCGTAGTTGTATCTGGGTTCCGCCGGAGTCTGCAGTGTTCTTGGACTTGTCATGAGACGCTGGAGAGCAGCCGCCTCCGGGGCCTCGTTAGAACCCCGAGGACAGCTTGGCCAAGGCTGAGCATTGGTGGGAGATGCCGTGGTGATGAGACTGCCCTAAATTTCCTTTAAAGGACAGGTCACATCTGTTGGGGCATTAGGAGGGAGCTGGGGCTCAAAGCACGCTTTGAGGTCACGTTCAGAGTTATGCAAGCATTACACATTTTAATAGGAAATCGCTATTGGTTAGTTAGCACGTGGGCATAGTAGCAGCTAACAGCAGATTTTTTATTCCCTTTTTATTTAAAGAGTGAGGATTATGGGATGTTTGTTGATTGTCTTGTGTTCTGCAACACCCTGTGCTGCTTCAGGCGAGCAATGGACAGTGGTACCAGATGAATGATTCCTTGGTCCATTCCAGCAACGTCAAGGTGGTTTTGAACCAGCAGGCCTATGTGCTGTTCTACCTGCGGTAAGGAACTCACGCCCTCCCCAGATGGACTCGCCCCCTTTCTTGTTCGTGTCTTGTACCGGTGGGCCTTCCTAGCCGCGTTCTGCCTGGAGGTGATCGGGAATGCCACAGCAGGGAAGACAGCGGGCAGACGCCACCTCCCCAGTCACGCATAGTGGAGAGAGTCCTCCAGGAAGGACTCTTTCTAGACCAAGTCTACCTGGGGAAAGGTCAAGACAGGATTCTGCCTGCCCCCACGTTGATGCTACTTTGCATGTAAATGGGAAAGTGTCCCTGGAGTAGCTGTGTGGCCTTTAGATGGCGGCCAGCCGGCGTGCCTGTCCTCTGCAGGGAAGTAGTCCCTGCGGGCAGGGGAGGAAGTTGGTGGGGAGCTACCGCACATCGCCTTCCGGAGGGGCCTTCCCTTCGGGCTGGTTGTCACCAACCTGGAGGTGGGAGGACGTGGCATCCCAGGCATTTTGACTGTTTCCCACGACTTGGCTGAGTTTGGAGGGGGCGTCTGAGAGGTCTCTCCTGCTTTCTGGCATGTTGAGAGTGTCACGTTGGAAGAGCTCGGACTGTAATTTGCTCTGTGCTCTGCTTATTTGGAGCAGATACCCGAGGCTCGCTGTTAACTACTTCATAGCCGTTGCAGGGCAAGGGGCATTCCGGGGAACCGGGCTTCCCCCGGGCTGTTCCTGCCTTTGCCCTGCCTTTTTTAAAAATGTCACTGTGACCTTGGCTTTCACTTATCTCTGGTTCTTTCTCACCTTCCGTTTCTGTGATGCCTGTCTAGCTTTAGTAAGAGGATTTCCCCAACTTGTTTTCTCCCTTTGACAGAATCCCAGGGTCTAAGAAGAGTCCCGAGGGCCCCATCTCCAGAACGGTCCCCTCCCTTCCCCGACGCCCGAGCCTGGCTCCAGACCACACCAAGAATGTTGGCAATGGGACTGTTTCCTCCCCGCTCATGGGAAAGGTACTTGTTCAAAATGATAGAGGCTGGCGCAGTGGCCTTCGAGCTCCTCCACAGACCCATGCGTGCCGGGGAGCCTGGCTGCAGCGGGAGAAATTTGCAGGCAGTTTGTGCCGTTTTAGTCAATGTTATTTCTTAAATTGGTCATCAGCTGGCATTGGGTTCAGAGAAAGAGGGGGCAGTGGTAAGAAAACCTGACCTAGGAAATTAAAATTATAATTGGCAGATAGGTCCTGCTCTTTGGACTGGCTGCCATTCACAAGTGCCATGACAGATCTGCTAAGCAACTCTTAACCCTAGGCATCTGGGAAAAAGGTCCTCACATTTTAGCACGGAAAATATGAGTAGTTTCTACCAGTGTTAACATCCCGATTTTGGTACTTAGGCTGTGGTTATGAAAGAGAATGTCTTTGTTCTTAGGCAGTGCAGGGAGGGGAAGAGGACATCATGTCTGCACTTTGCTCAGATGGTTCAGAAATGTATGTGTTGCTACATGCACTCGTGTTCATGCATGTACACACAGGCTTTATATATACCACGTACGTAGAGAGACAGCAATGAAGCTTTTGTAGGAAAATGTTAACAATTAGGAAATACACTCAAAGTTATCTTTGTGTGTTAAGACAGCTAAGAACTCAGTTTTATTAGCAGAGTGCTGAGCAGTTTCCTCATTATAACACAGTTGATCATTTAAAGCTTGGTGTGGTCCCTCGAGATGACTTTCTGTGCGTTCCTCTTTAGACTAAAGAGCCGGACCTAGACATAGGCAGTCAGAGCCTCTTATAGTCTGCAGGGGCTTTAGTCATTTACATAAATCTATTTCCCTTCCAACGTCGAAGAAAATAGAAGCTGAAATTAGAAGCATTGGAACTGAAGTGACAATGAAAAAATACGTGATCTGGTTGCCAAGTTGATGGTCACTACGGGCAGACCAGGAATCTAGGAAGCCTCACACGCTGCAGGAGCTCTGAGGGGCGTAGCCTCCTGCCCAGGGATGAAGCTGGGCTCCCTGAGAGCGTCCCCGTGTCAGGCATACCTGCAGGACTGCCTCTCTGATCATCAGCAGTTTTATTACAAAAACAGTTTTCCACATACAGTGCAACAGGATAAAAGTCATTTTATTCTCAGTAACAGTGTGCAAGTTCCATTGCATATGTTAATGTTCGACAAGTGAAGGGGTTTGGCAGCACAATAGAAAGATGGATTCCTTTTAGAAAACAATGTTAATAAACTATTACAAAATGTATTGGGAAAAAAGAGAAAGAGCTCACAAGTAAATAGAAGTGAATTCTCAGTAAACCTATGGAAGAGGGAAGACTTTGTAAGCTTAAAGTTGAGAAATAACCTATCAGGTCCAGTGAACACTGTTTAGTTATGGGCAGGTAATAGCCCTGCCTTAAGCATTATAAAACTGTCCATTTAACTAAAACATTTATATGCCCTTAATATTTTGAAATTAAAAAAAAATTGAGGGATGAAATATAGAAACATTATAGACTGGCTAAACTAAAATTTAAATTTTTGTACCTAAAATATTAGAAATAAAAAAACATAAAATTTAAAATCTTTGCAACAATAGGTAACGTTTGTAACATAAAGAACTCATTCCAAGGATTGAAAATCATTCTAATGCATGTGCAAAGGATATGCACGTTAAAGTGATAAGAGCCAAAAGTAGCATCAAATTATCTAATAGCAAATGTTTTGAAAAAGAAACACACATTCAGATCAGGGGACAATAAATGCACTCTGGCAGTGTGTGTCAAATTTTGTGAAAGTAGCCCTAAGCTGGTAACTCTATTTCCAGAGTATTAGCATGTGGTGCTAAGTACAGAAAAAGCTTCAATCTTTTGATTGTTTATTCAACCAGTATTTTATAAGCACTCGCTGGATACCAGACCATTGAGCTAGTGGGGAGGGCTGTGATAGCCAGCGAGAAAGAAGGTGCAGCCTGATGGGGGTTTGACAGAGAAGGGCCAGTGTTAAGTTGTTTTTTTTTTTTTTTTTTGAGATAGAGTCTCGCTCTGTTGCCCAGGCTAGAGTGAGTGCTGTGGCGTCAGCCTAGCTCACAGCAACCTCAAACTCCTGGGCTCAAGCAATCCTCCTGCCTCAGCCTCCTGAGTAGCTGGGACTACAGGCATGCGCCACCATGCCTGGCTAATTTTTTCTATACATTATTAGTTGGCCAATTAATTTCTCTATTTATAGTAGAGATGGGGTCTCACTCTTGCTCAGGCTGGTCTCGAACTCCTGACCTTGGGCTATCCGTCGGCCTCAGCCTCCCAGAGTGCTAGGATTACAGGCGTGAGCCACCCGCGCCCGGCCAACGTTAAACTTTTTAAATCCAGAGTAACTGTTTTCATACATTGTAGTAAGTGTTACAAAGAAAGGATACATGTGTATATTACTTTACTGTTAATTTCATTGGCAATTGGAGACAGCATCAGTTATATAAACTAACCATACAGCGGAATGGTTGCTAGTCAAACATTAAGGACATTTGTTGAGAATATAAATTATATTCTGTGGAGACACTTTGTAAAATAAAAAAATACGTAAAAAAATAAAAAATATATATAACCTATAAAAATGCTTCGGATTATAGTGTTAAGATAAGTGCAGCTGTGCAGGCCAAACCATTAAGAAGAAAAGACCAAAAGGAGAAAACACCGGTATATTGATAAATGGTCATGTTTAGGTGATGGAGCGTTCATACACTTTTTTCCTTTATCCGCTTTCGTATTTCTCAAACCTTGGTGAAAACATACTGCTTTCATGGCGAAGGTGGGCATACAGGTTGACAGGTATGTGCACTCGGGTCACTAAAGACTGCAACCGCTGGCAGAAGTAGCAGCGTCTCTACCGCGTAGAGCTTGCCGCGACAGGCCGCGCTGCTGTGAGAACAGGCTCCGAGCTTGCGGGAGAGCCGCCGTGAGGAAGCCGGTCTCCCTCGGGTTTCCAACTGTGTTTTCTGCTTTGCTGTCCTTCAGCGACAAGACTCAGTGACGCCGAAAAAGCTCCACACCACCGAGGAGATCGGTGTGCCCGTGTCTAGGAATGGCTCCATTCCAGGCCCGAAGTCGCAGAACGGATATGTTCTTCCAAAGCCACCTGCGGGGTCCCCTTCCCCCAAGCCGTCCCAAACCCCGACACACGCGCCGACCGCCCTGGATGATCCTGGAAAGAAGGCGAAGAAGTCGGCACCCGCGCAGCACTTTTCCCCACCTCTCAAAACTTCTCAGGGGCCACCTGGTACCAGCACGTCGAGTAGCAGCAAGTGCGGGGGCCGAAGGCAGGGCTCCTGGGACGGCAGGGACGCCGCCGCTCACTCTACCTCACCTAAGCTCCTGGCCGGAGCCTCCGCCAACGGGCACGGGCTGAAGGGGAGCGACGGGAGCTCTGACCCCGAGAGGGGGCGTTCCAGCAGCTCCAGCCCGGATCACTCCGCCAGCAGTGACTCTGCCAAGGGCCCCCGGACCCCCAAGACCAGAGCTGCCCCTCTCTGTGATTCTCAGGAAACAAACGGTTCTGCCCCTGCTCACTCCAAATCCCCACCAAACGGAGCGGATGCCAAGGTGGCCAAGCCGAAGTCCCCTGTCCCGAGCAGCTCCGCCCTCGAGCCCGCGAGCACCATGTCTCCCCCACCAGCCAAGAAGCTGGCGCTTTCTGCCAAGAAGGTGGGTGTCTGGGGCTTTTGTTGCTGAAGGTGTTGGCAGGGCTCAGAGAGAAGGTCTGATTGCAGTTTGGGGGAACGGGACCTTGTCCAGGGGCTTTGGCCTCCCTTGTTCCAGAGGAACAAAGTGTTTTTCGGGCATTCTTGGCCATGTGCAGGTTGCAAAAGGGCTGGCTTGGGGCGAAAGCGGTGGAGGTTTTGAGGGCCCCCTAGTCAGCGATACTTTATGCGGCTCATGGCGATTGGCGAGATAGCAGTTCCCTGCTTTTGTAGATGGAATTATCCTAGCCGAGCCCCAGAAGAGAGCAGGGCCCCGCTGGGACACATCTAGGTGCTTGGGCTGGGCGGGAGGAGCCCAGAGAGCAGAGGTGTTGGGGCTGGCTGGCACCTCCATAACAGGCCGCCGGCAGGGTGGCAGCCAACAAGAGGATGCAATTGTCATGCTGAGAGTTTTGTTAAAATTTCCTTCCTTTTTTCCTTTTTGTTTCTAACCAAAAACACTTTTCTGATTCTTCTTCTACCCTTCCCCCACCCCTCACCGCCCCCTTTTTTTCTTCCTTCTGTTGTTCCCTCATCTTTCTCTCTGGGCTCTTTTATTTTTTTGTCTTTCTTTATTTTTTGTTACTTTTTCATTTTCCCTCTTCACTCACGGAAACCTCTTTTAGACCACCAAGTTTTTATTTATGTCGATAACTGCAGGCCAGCACCCTGCGGAGGGCAACCGGCAGTGACCCCCGTGCACCTCCCCCCTCACCGTCCTCCGACCTCACCCACCCCACGAAAACCTCTCACCCCGTCGCTGCCTCCGCGTGGCCTGTCCGCGAAGCCAGGTAAGCCTCGGGTGCTGACCCGGTCACCCCGTGGCCATGCGCGCGTGGCTGTCTGCCGTGGCGGAGGTACAGGGGCGCCCCGCCCGTGGCCCCCTCTGCTCTGTGCCCGAGTGGAAAGGAGCCGGGGTGCTCAGAGGTCATTGGTCAGCCAGTCGGTCTCCACGGTCCCGACTTGTCGACGCCGACTTTGTCGTTGCCTGCCACATCCTCGTGGTGACCGTCCTGGCCCGCTGACCCGCAAGGCCCCGGGTGAGCCCAGGGTCTGGGGAGCCCCTTTAGTGTCATCTTGCCGCCAGCGCCGCGTTGTGGCTCCCCACCGGCACCCCCAGGGCTGCAGTCCGGTTGGGATCAGCCTCTCTGTCCTGCCGAGCTCCCTACCTGGGCTCCTGCACTGTTCTCGGCACACTGGCAGATGCTTCCGGAAGGTTCGGAGCCTTCCCTCCCTGCGGAGGCTGTCACACAAGGGGTGCTTGGTCTCCGGGCTGTGTTGAGAGGCAGAAGGTTGAGAGTCAGTGATGGTCTGATGGCTGGGGGGGGTGCGACAGCCGCTGGTAGCTGGCGGGGAAGGAAAGAACGACAGGCAACCTGGGAGGCAGGTGGGTGAGCGACTGGGGTTTGCCTCGGCGCTGCCGTGTACGAGCCCAGTGTCGTGCCAGTGCATGAGTCCGCCTCCAGTGCTCCACGGCCCTTCTGGGTGTGTCCCGTAGCCTCAGCCACCCCTCTCCTTCCCTCTCTCTGTCTGTCTCTCACACACACACCCACAGCGTGGTATTTTTGCACATGGGAGGTCCTTAAACGTTTGAGGCATACTGGGTATTTTTTTCTTTGTTTCTTTGTCATACAACCTTTTTAAAAAAAATTCCAGAAAACACTCAGAGTGGTACGGCATTATGGTACAATTGGCACAGCCAGTGTGGCTTGTTCTGGTTTGCATGGTGACGATGGCAGTCTTGTGTGGTTCGGTGACCATGTGAGGTGGGCGTGGCTGACACTCGTTGACAGGCAAGGATGCTGGAGCTCAGAGGGGGAAGTTACCTTTCCTGGGGGCTCAGAGAGGCTGCCCTGGTTGGCGCCCAGTCCCATCCCTCACGCGTGTTGCGTGTGACCCAGCTTTGCACGGCTGCCCTTCTGATCTCCTGGCGGGAAGAAACAGTGGAAGGTGCACGGCGCCCAAATCCGCCCCTCAAGAGGCTGGCTGCCTGCACTGGAGCACCCTGAGCCTTGGGGAGGCTGGAGAATTCATCCTCACAGGATTTTCCAAATCTTACCATTTACTGCCTAGAGAAGGCTTCCTTCCTGTAATACATAGGTATTAAAAAATTTCAAAAATTACAGCGTGCAAAAATGCTTTGAACTGCTTGGTGACAAGAAACTACGACACAGAATAGTTTTTACTAACTTTGATCTTTGATTTGACCTTGAATTTATCACCAGCCTGTCTTTGAAACATACGTGTAATTTATGTACACCTGAGAATTGGCAGGGAAAAACCTTCTTAAAATGCTCAGGAGAAGGGAGGGGGTGAGGGCGGGCAGGTGAGGGGCTCCGCCTGGGCCCTCGGTCTCAGAGCAGCCTCTCCCCGTTGCCCGGCTGTCCCCACAGGGCGGTGCCACCTGCTCCCCGACCACCCAGCCGTCCGCAGCCTCCCGTCAGCCCCACCTCCGCGTCACTGTCCAGTCGCCCCCAGCCCCAAGGGACATCAGAGCCACGTAGCCACCCCTCCGCCTCGACGGCCGTGCCTCAGGTCAACAGGGACTTCACGTCCCTTCCACACCAGCTGCCAGGGGCCAGCGGGCCCCCCCAGAGCCCTTCTGAGAAGAGGAAGAAGAGCTGCGCGGGGGAGCTCCAGGCGCCGGGCTCAGAGATGCGTCTCCCACAGCACCTGGCGGGCTCTGCCGCCGCCACTCCCACTGCGCATGGGAAGAGGAAAAAGAAGAAGAGGAAGCGCCTGGGGGACGCGGCCACAGCCGTCCCGCAGGAGGGGCAGACGCAGGGACAGCCTCGGAGCCCCGAGTGCAGGAAGAAGGGCCAGGCGGAGCTGCCTGCCGAGGGACCAGAGGACAAGGGTGCGCGGCCACAGGTGAACGGCCAGCAGACGGGACGCGCCATGGGCGGCCACCACGTGAGCAACAGGAAGAGGAGGAGGAAGGGAGCGGATGGACTCGGTGAAGAAGATGGCCTGCACCAGGACCCACCTTGGCACAGGTAAGGGCAGGAGGAGGCAGCGCCTGTGCGCCTCCATCGGGAAGCAAGGCACAATCCAAACTGTCAGTTCTCAGGTAGGCGTGGTCTGGACACGTAGCGGACTGATCCGAACTTCTAAAATGTGAGTGTGGGGTAGAATGTCTCCCGCAGTAAATATCAGTGGATTGAGGCCGGGCCCAGTGGCTCACACCTGTAATCCTAGCATTCTGGGAGGCCGAGGCGAGAGGATCGCTTGATGCCAGGAGTTTGAGGTTGCAGTGAGCTATGATGACACCACTGCACTCTAGCCCAGGCAACAGACTGAGACTCTGTCTCTAAAGAAAACAAATCATCAATGCATTGTTTCTTAAAGCGACAGCCATGTCCAGATCTTGGCCATCACTGTATGTGCAGGATGGCCCAAGGACCCTGGCCAGGTCAGGCTCTGCGGTTATATCAGGTCACAGCAGCCTGCACTTCCAGCTGGTTGGACTCGCCTCGGTGAGGAAAGGGCATGTGGCTGTGGGCAGCAGGCACTTGCAAGTCCCCTGCTGTTCCTGCCCTGCAGAGCACGTGCTAACATGCCAAAGGGATGAAGTTGCGGGGACAACAGGCCTGCTCTGTGCCCTGGGTCCCACGGGGTGGTGTTTTCTACAGAGTTTGGGGTGTCTGTCTGTGAGCCCCTGCTCTGCCTCTGGTTTGCGGAGAGCTGACTGTTGCCTCCCACTTCCCTGCAGCTGCTCTCCCACGGACAGCGGCGGTGAGCCTGAGCCCGTGGCAGAGTCTCCGAGGAAAAAGAAAAGGAAGAGAAGGAAGCCAGAGTCACAGCAGGAAGCAGAAGAGAACAAGCCTCCAGAAGGCCAGAGGAGCGCTGGGCCCCGTGACGCCGCGGCCCCGGAGCCGTCTGGGAGCTGCCAGCATCCTGGGGGCCGCGTGGGTACGGACCTGGGGTTGTTGGGCCTGGGCATGGGAGGGGGAGCAGGAAGGGCCTGGGCGAAGGTGGGGAAGACCCAGGGGCTCTGCTTACCTTTGTTGCCCCCAGTCTGTTCCCTGGGGCGGTGAGGTCAGAGCTTCCTAGAGTCAGAGCATCCAGCCGACTGAAACTGCCCACAGGGGAGACACAGGACCCATAAGCGTCAGACCTTTCCGTGGACATGAACAGTGGGTCTTCTGATTCGAGGCTCCCCACAGAGGACTTGGTTCAAAAGTTAATCTCCCTTTACCTCTTCATGTTGCTGGGCCTTTCTGGAGCTAGCATGGTCCTCTTGCTGCTGGGAGCCTGTGGCTGTCCTCAGGCACCACCCCCACTGGAGGGCATGGGGTTTTCTTCAGGGGACCGGGGCAGGCCTCAGCATCCTCTCGCCCAGAACACGTCTGCCACGTGAAGGGCAGAGAAGGTCATCGCCACCTGGGTGCAGGCAGCTAGGCTTGACTGAGCCTGCCCTGCAGTCCGGAGGACCCAGTTACGGTAGTGCATTTGGGGTCAGATAGGACCCTAGAGATTGATGCATATTTATCAAACTCTTGAGAAAGGGGCTGCGTATGGTGCAGTGGCACACACCTGTAACCCTAGCACTCCGGGAGGCTGAGGCGGGAGGATCGCTTGAAGTCAGGAGTTTGAGGCCAGCCTGAGCAAGAGCGAGACTCCATGTCTACTGGACATACAAAAATTAGCCGGGCGTGGTAGTGCATGCCTGTAGGATTGCTTGAGCCCAGGACTTTGAGGTTGCAGTGAGCTGTGATGTTGCCACTATACTCAAGCCCAAGTGACAGAGGGAGACTCTGTCTCACACACAAAAAACAAAACAAAACAGAAAAACCTCCAAGAAAGGAACTTAGCAGTAAAAGTGGAACGGTATGAATTACACTGTAGAACACTACTGCCGCGCAGTGAGGACTGTGTGTTGCTGGCCGGCAGATTGTCCTAGAAGAGGCTGCATTGAGTGGCAACAGGACCGTGCTCTGTGCAGTCCTAAGAGCAGGGAGCTGGCTTGTTAGTGCAGGGCTCTGAGGAATGTGGTGACGCACTTGCAGTGTGCCTGGGACAGTGCTGGTTGCTGGTCATACGTCCCAGGACGTGCTGCCCAGGCCCTCAGGGCTAACCACCCTATGCCACAGCCACGCAGTGACGTTTTGCACGCAGTGGGCCGGTGCTCAGTGGCATGGGCCCTGGAGGAGAGCACCCCCATCCTCCTCTCGAGGTGCTGAGTACCAAGGAGGGGGGCTGAGTGGAGCAAGGTGTTGCTGGTCTCTAGGCAGGAGAGGTGTAGCATGTGGCTGTGCATGGCCCGGTCTCAGGGCTGTGCTGAGGGAGGCAGGAGAGGGGGCCGTGGATACTCTTGTGCTGAAGTCAGGGGCACTAATGCTAGAGTCACTGAAGAATTGGAGGCAGGAGAGACAAGGGCAGGTTTCTGTGCAGGGAGGAGAGCACATTCAGAGTTGTATGTTCGTGGGTTAGAGGGGACTTGGGCGGGAGGGGGAGGGCTCGTTCAGAAATGGTTTCTCGAGCCCAGTGAGGGCGGTAAGCGCTGTCCTAGCCCAGATGTGCGGGGCGGACCTGCACCGTGTTGACAGTGACCAGGTTCTGCCCTGGATGGAGCTTGGGAGCTTGGGGGCCCCTTATGGCAGCAGTTGGCTTTTCCCCTAGCGCCACAGCGGGGCCTGGCCGCAGGCTGGCTCCGGTGGGCAAGGTGGGCTCCATTTAGAGCTGGGTCTCCCCTCTCCCCAGCGAGGACTCACACTGCTGGTTATAAGGGGTTTTTTTGGTTTGCGTTTTGCCTTTTTGTTTTCCATCCTCTGTTTTTCACAAATTGACTTGGACAAGAGCCTTTTCTGTTGCATAAGATCTCTGTTAGTATCATTAGTAAGTTTTGCAATTCTGTTACAAGTAAAAATTGTGAGATTGCTTCCTTGTGGTTTATTTTAAACGTGTGTAAATGTTTCTCGGCTACTGTGATTGCAGGCCTGGGACAGGCTCCTCTTGTGTCCTGGAACAGAGAGCGAGAAGCCGACGTGGTCCAGGAATTGCTCAGATATTCGTCCGACAAAGCCTATGGGAGAAGAGGTACTGGTTTTGAGATGGGATTTCTGTTTTCCTTTGGTTGGTTGGTTGGTTTGGAGGGGGAAGGTGTGGATGGATCCTGGTGTGTTGTGAACGTGGAGGGAAGGCGTGGCTTGTCTTTAAAAATGGGAAGAGGAATCTAAAGGTTTGTTGGAATCACCTTTAACCCCTTGGCCACGGTGGCAGCGGGTTCTGTCCATGGAGGCATCCAGAATAACTTCTCCTGGGCATCCAGGAGCAGGGCAAGGAGCAGAACACATGCCTCTGGGAGGGCCGGGCCAGGCAGACTATCAGGGTCTCTGTAGGGGACAGGGATAGCGTGAAAAAGCTATTCTAGCCTCGGTAACACGGGTTCTTATTTGGAGCGTTACTTTTATGAGTCAGCCTTGAGAATGAACATACGATCTTTGTTCTTCAAAGGAGGGCCAGGGTTTAAAAGGGCTGAACTTCATGGGTTGGTGACACAGATGACGATGAAGAGAGTTTGCTGATGAGGTGTCTGTGCTGACCGTCCTGCACACATCGTGTCATTCTGTCCTCCCCTGTCCTTTCCTTGTGCATTTTCACCAAAAGGTGGCACTCAAAAATTTTGAATAATTAGAACAATCTAGTTGGCGAACGACATTCTCGACGTCAGTCCACAGGGCAGCAGGTAATCCACGAACGTGCTGATGCCGTGTGTCTGTCTTGCAGTTTTGACCTGGGATGGCGAGGTGTCGGCAGTCAGTCGAGACGCCATGGAGGACAGCAGGCTGGCCCGGACCGAGACCGTGGTCGATGACTGGGACGAAGAGTTCGACTGGGGGAAGGTGCGATGCGTGGTCTTGACAGTGGCTCCGCGGGAGCCGGGCAGGGAGGAAGGACCTGGGCTCAGAGCAGCTGAGGGGCAGCACCGGCCCAGAGCCCGCCTGCTGGCCTGGGCTCCCGTCCCAGCACGTGAGGTCATCCTGAAGAGTAAATCTGTGCGTGGGCACGTGAGAGTCGTGTCTGCACAGAGAGAGCTGCCACCGCGTGCCCAAGAAGGAGCCACCGCGGGCGAGGCGAGAGCCCTTTTGGGAATTGTGACACCAAATAATTCTTTATGCAGGAAAAGAAAATCAAAAAATTCAAGAGAGAGAAGAAAAGGAACTTCAACGCCTTCCAGAAGCTTCAGAGTAGACGGAACTTTTGGGCTGTGACTCACCCAGCCAAGGCTGCCAGCCTCAGCTACCGCCGCTGAACGTGCTGCTGTCGAGGTAGGTCAGTTTCGTGGGTGTGTGTGAGAGAGAGAGATGTGGGCGGGTGTGTGACAGGGTGTGAGATGCAATGTGGGTGGGTGTGTCTCTGGGCTACGTGCCGGTCGGTTGCAGAAGGACCGAGTGGTGCTTTCCAGCTATGGTGAGATGCCACGTCTCGGCTTCCTGCATTGGACTCACGCCCGAGGGTGGCAGTGGGAATGTTGGGGTCCATCTCTCACGGTCAGGACCAATGTGCTCTGTCCCCCAGCCTCCCGGAGACAAGGCATCACTTCCTGGATCCGAGGGCGCCGTCTGTGGGGACTCTGCTGTCCTGTCACCTCCAGGCCGCTGCACTGGAAACCTGCCGTGGGGGGCTCTCCTGGCACCACTTTCTGCAGATGGCCCGAAGCAGAGGCTTTTGGGCCTCTGTAGGCCAGGGCCTCTTTGGTGGCATACATGACAAACCCTGAAAGGGAAACCACGGCCTGCGTGTCGAGCAAAGATGACAGCACACCTGTGGGACGTCCGGAACAGGCCGAGCCTCCTTGTATTCGTGGACAGTGGTGTCTGTATCAGCAGGTGTCTGTCTGCCCTGGGTCTGGGGCCGTGAGGGACGGTGTTCACACCTCCCAGGTGTCTCCCCGGCTCGCAGGGCGACAGACGTGCAGTGGGCTGCTGCTCTTGGTGAGCGTCCCTTGCTTCTCGCAGCTGGTGCTGCCGTCTGAGCTGGGCCGTGCCCGCATCCGCGGGGGCCCCTGCCTGCGCGCCTTACCTGTCTGTCCTCAGGATGGGAGGGCCCCGAGGCCACCCCCACAGGGCCATCTCTCCCTTTTGTGGAATCGGGGGGGTGGGGGGGGCCCTACGGCGCACCTTCCCTGTAGGTGACCGGAGACTGGAGAGCAGGGCTGTGGGGCGGGCCGCGTCACCTGGGCACACAGCTGCCTCTGAGGCCGCTGTTCCTTGTGGGGTGTCTTTGCTGGAGCTTCCCTGGCCGCTGCAGTTAGCACGGGTCTCACTGAGGTGGGTTCTGGGGTAGAACTGGCCATTTATTTTACTACTTAACAGTATAAAGCATTTATTTTTGGCCAGGCCTGCGGCTTCCATTAGCAATTCGTTTCCTCTCCTATTGCGCAAATGCTGGCTTTGTTTGCTCAATTTTGTGAGTGCTTTTGAATTGAGACGATTGTATGACTTGAAGATTATTTTTTTATCTTGCTCAAGCTGTGCCTGCAAACTCCTAATTTAATAAATATGGGAGGTCCTCAGCGAAGGTGGTAATTTTCAAGAAGACAGACAAGTGGCCTAGTAGTAGCTGAAGGTGCAGAAGGTGGCAGAAGGTCTGAGCTTGCTCCACAGGGCGCACGTCCTCGTCCTGTCCCCTGGAGCCGTCACGGGTGGAGGGGGACTCATACAGGACTTGGGCCTGCCTGTGGAGTGGCCGTTCTCAGCCAGACGCTTTCTGACTTTCTGGCCTCTTCCTCGGCCCCCCTCTTCGGTTGGAATCGTTCCTGTTCAGCCCCCTGCTCGGGGCCCGGGTTCACGCAGGGGTAGAGAAAGGAGAACGGCTCTCTTTATGTGAGGAGATATGTTCGTTTTTTTTTTTTTATGTGGGTGGTTCTTTTTGGTTTTTTCTTCTTGTTTTTATATTTCTGTTTTTACAAAAGCTGGGAGAGCATAGTGATACCTGTGCCCGATCTGGGCGGCGGCCTCTTGTCCCAACAGCGGGTGACAGAGGGAGCTGTGGGCCTCCCCCGAGGGCTGGCCTGAGCGGTTGGTGGCTCGTACACCACCATCGTGGGGGACGCAGCCACCTTCGGGCCAGGCCTTTCCTTTCCCCTCGAGGTGTTGACATTCATTCCCGTGTGAACTCTTGGCCCTGCCATGTTTTTTCCATGTTGTCCTGCAGTTGAAAACTTTAGTTGTCTGCCAGACCCAATTTTGTCTCCTTTCTGTCCCTCCTCTCCTCCAGATCGTCCTCTTCTTCCTCCACTAGATAATTATAGAGCCTTTCCCTGAGGACACTGTATGCGTTATCTCTCGGGCAGTGGTGAGTGCTGGCCTGACCCTCTGCAGCATTTATCACTGTCACCGTCGAGTCCACTCCCTCCACAGAAAGCCATCGGCCAAACTCGGAAGAGAAAGGACAAGGCCTGGAGAATTAGTCCGAGCTCCAGGTGACGTGTACATACGTAAATACAAATAACTGAAGCCTTTATACTAGCGGCCACCTGGGTGACTCAGGATCCGGGTCTGACTACCTTTGTGCTTGGAGGGAGCTGGAGGAGCCGGGGCCCTCGTGCGAGTGCCGGCTCCCGGGGCTCGAGTCCCCGCGCTCACCTGCCCCTCGCCCTGGCCATGTCGCCCGTGCACACGCACAGGTGTCTGCATCCCCGGGTGCCGCGCCTCCTCTCCGGGGCCTGGGAGCCCCACGTTGCCAAGGTCTTGGTGCAATAAACATCGTGCTTTTGTGAGTCCTTCCTGTGTCCGGTCTGGTTTTCTGTTTGACTTTTGAAAAGGTATATCCCAGCCACGCCCCAGTCTGTGTCCCGGGTTCAGATGGGCGTTCTCCCCATCGGCTCTCAGGTGGCCTTCGGGTATGGGGACACTGTGCCTCCCGTGCTCTCCGTGGTGGAAAAATTTAGAGCAGGCCTTACCTAAGAATAAAGAGGAATAAAGAGATATATTTCCATTTATTTAAATACTTATTTAAATTTAGGAATAAAAAGAAATCTTCTGAATCGGCTCACTAAACTTTGTGGGGGACTTTAACTGAATACTGTATTAAGGAAACTCAATATCCCTGCGTTTTTTGTTTTTTTTTTTTTAACTGAATAATGTTTAGATTCCTGCTGGGAAGGATAAGGGAGAAGTGACAGATCTCACTTTGAGATTTCCTCACAGCTGGAAGAAGGGGGCAGGCACTTGGACTTGGGTCTCCCAGCTCTGCTTGTGCAGACAGGAGCAGGTGCGGCCACGGGGGCCGGGCCAGTGCAGGCCCCTCCGTCCCGCCACGTCCCAGCAACGCCAGCCACAGATGCGGGGGCCGTGGTGAGGTCGTGGTTTTTGTACGAGCTGGAATTCTCTGTTGATACAGGGACATAACTTAGGCAAGTGGGGAAATTGCTGGAGTTAAGCAGGTCCATCCCAGCCACAGAGGGGCTGCATTGAGCAGGGATCGGGGTCTGCTGGTTCCCCCTGTCCTGGAAGGTGGGGTCAGGCCGGAAGGGCAGGCAGAGAGCCCTGCAGGCATACCCGGAGATCGGGAGGTTGCATTTGGCGGGAACAGCCCGAGCGGATGGGCAATCGAGAAAGTTGATGAGTCCCGGGGGCAGAGGCGGGTTCCCAGTCCAGTAGCTTCTGTCCTGCTGGGCAGTTCTGTTACCGACTCCCGCAGCTGCTCACCTCCCTCAGTGACTTCTCGACGCTCTCTCCACCAAGACATGTCCGTCAAACGTGGGGCACCCTGTCTTCACCCCAGTCACCCCAGGAGTTTGGCCCAGCAGCACAAAATGAGGACACCCAGGTAAGAGCAGGGGAGGCAAGGCGGCACCTGGACCCAAACCAAAGCGGGGTGCACAGCAGAGTTGCAGAGAGCCGGGCAGACTGACCTGATGGGGCCTTTGCCAGCCAAGCTGCCTCTGAAGGAGCTTCCGGTCATGGTCCGGCCAGTGGGGGGGAGGGGTCCTGAGACCTGGGAGGATAGGGGGGAGACTGTAGCTTTTTCACTGTGAACAGCTGGTTCTGGGAATGTATGAAGGTTAAGTTCCCGCACAGGTGGCGTGTGATTTGGCAGGCCCCACAGCTCCAGGTGGGGGCCAGTGCTGTCTCAGAGACACGTCGGGGCCACGAGGAGTGCCGGGGTGGGGTGATGTTCTGAGGGGGTGGCGAGAGTGGGGGTCATGCCGGCAGGACTCCTGGATAGCCCTAGGTCGGCTAGCAAAGCAGAAGCGCAGGTGTGGCTGGGTTGGTGACTTAGGCAGGAAGGGTTGCCAAGGCCTGGTGTGCCTTGCAGACTCCTGAAGCTGACAGTCTGCAGACAGCCTGGGGGTGGGGTGGGGTGCAGTGGTAGCAGCAGAGGTCGGGGTGGTGTCACCTGATGTAAGCTAGAGGAGAGGTGACTAGTCACTTGGGAGGCCATGCTGGCTGTTGGTGTCAGGGAGGTGTTTAGGTGGGTGGCGGGTTCAGTCTAAGACCGCTGTGGTATTGGCATATTGCCAGGACAGAGAACACAGGGACAGTCACAGAAAAGAGTAGTGGGCAGTTAGTGACTTGAGTCTTCCAATTAAGAAAACATCCAGGGGTCTGGACGCCTGGGGAACCAGGGGGGCATCTATTCATAAGTACTGGACGCACGGTGAGGAGTCATGGCAGTGACAGGGACCTTCAGGCCATTTCTATGTTGGGTGCTGTGGCGAGAGTCCCTGCCCCGAGTCTTGGTGGCTTGGAGGAGCTCCACATAGATGAGGACGCCGACAGAGCTGTCATGGGCGGGGTCACATGGTGCTGGGCGGTGCAGTTGGTTCGAAGTCCTCCATCTCTGCTGGTGGCCAAGTGGCATTGGAGGAAATCACCCAGCTGCTTCCGGGGGCATCTGCTTGCCCATCTGAGCTGGGCTGCGCTTGCCTTTGGGATGTCTGCCCCTGGCCCTCAGCAGCTCTGTCTTTTCCAGTGGTCACTGCAAACGTGTTGCCCTCCGACTGCCCGTGTGCCCACCACTCTTGGCAAATGATTTCTAATCCTGCTGCAAGAATTCCCCTCCGGCCGGGCTTGGTGGCTCACGCCTGTAATCCTAGCACTCTGGGAGGCCGAGGCGGGCGGATTGCTCGAGGTCAGGAGTCCAAAACCAGCCTGAGCAAGAGCAAGACATTGTCTCTACTATAAAAATAGAAATTAATTGGCCAACTAATACTAATAGAAAAAATTAGCCGGGGATGGTGGCGCATGCCTGTAGTCCCAGCTACTCGGGAGGCTGAGGCAGAAGAAGGATTACTTGAGCCCAGGAGTTTGAGGTTGCTGTGAGCTAGGCTGACACCATGGCACTCACTCTAGCCTGGGCAACAAAGCGAGACTCTTATCTCAAAAAAAAAAGAATTATTCCCCTCCCACCCCCCCAAAACACACAAATCCCAGGAGAACCAAAGCTAAGACCAACTCGTCTCCATCTGTTCTCTTCTCCCTCCTCCACCTGGGAAATTCCCAGCGCTCATGGTGGTGGCTCATGGTGCAGCCGCACCATGACCCAGCCGCACCTGGGGAAGTCACTCGGGTGAGCACAGTGAGAATCGCGGGTGACGCCTTAGTATCGGCAGCCGGGACTGAGAGCTGCTGTCCCTGTCCCATGTTTCCAACTTGGGTGAGCACCAGAGTCCCTAGGGGGTCCTTGAGACACAGGTTGCTGGGCCCCCTGGCGCCCCCCTCATGCTGGTTCAGCGCTGGGATAGGGCCTGAGTATTTGCATGTCTGAAGTTCCCAGGGGCAGCGGCTGCTGCAGCTGGGCGGGGGCCACACTGCAGACCTGCTGTTCTCACAGTGGCTTTCACGTGGGGGTGGGGCTGAGGTGGGAGAATGAGAAGGAAAGTCCCCTGTAGGGATGGAAGAAGCCCTCAGCGGACTGTGGCTTGGACCCCGTGTCGAGACCTCTGCTGTAGACCAGCTGCCAGACCTTCTCCGACCTTCCACTGCCTGGGGGACCCTGCTACACTACTTCCCGTCTCCCTCCTGCATGTCACGCTTCCCCTTCCTTCTGTGAACACGCTCACGTGTTTCCCACCCTAAAAAGCCTCATTTTCTTCTGTCCCCTCCCAGCCAGCCACCCTACCCTCAGCTGAGCTTCAGTTCGCTCTCTGCACCTTCACCCTGTGGAGCCGCCAGACCCTCACTCCTCATCATGCCACTCGGGGACCCGATTCCCAAAACTCAGTGGTGCTTGGGCTGCCAACTTCTGCCCAGGGTTTGACACCCTCCACCACCACCCCCAAGAGCTCTTTTGTCCCTTAAATGCGAGTCTGTTGCATTTGACGGGCACTCAATGTGTAGACTGAGCCCAGAATCAGCCGACTCCAAGCAACAGGTCCCACCGAACGCATTTTCCTGGGTGTCCCCCTGGCAACTTCCTGGCCCAGACTGCACTCCGTGCTCTGTCTGCCCTCCTCCTGCACTTGGGGGCCCCTGTCACCAAAGCCGGAAGCTCGGTGCCACCCTCCACCCCTCTCTGCTGCCGCCCACACGCGCGTCAGCTGTGAAGGTCTGGCCTTTCCCCTGAATCTCAGTGTGGGTCGCTGTCCTTTCTCTCCTGGATCCAAACCGTCTTCCTGCTTCCCGCTCCCACTTCCGGGGACAGTCTTTCAAGACAAGAAACACTAACCAAATCATTCCCCAACATAAGGTTTCCCACCCCCAGAGAGGACAGAGTCTCCCGAAGGCCGCTGGGCAGCTGTCCGACACCAAGTCCCAGGACCTCAGTCTGCACCGAGGTGTGGCGGGAGCCGCCCTGTGCCAGGTGCTGAGAGCAGGAAGGGGCTTGCTCTCGGCGCAGTCTGTCTGGAATGGTCGCTCACACCTGAGGAAGAACTGCTGCACGCGCTCCCGCTGCAGAGGGATGAAGGTGGGGGCGGGTTGGAGCCGGGTTTGAATCGTGCCTGGCGACAGCAGGGGGGCCAGACTGAGCACGGAGACCTGTGTCCCAAGGGCTCTGCCCGAGTTGGCGCCGCGAATTTGGGTCAGCGTGTGGTTTCTCTCCTTTGAAATGTAGAGGTCAGATCGCAGTTACCGTGACTGTCAGCTGTCACTCTGGCAGTCTCCCGTGCTTGTTTCACTGGTTCTTCTCCCTGTCGGCGTCACGCGGGAGGCTGATTAGAGGAAGTGGTAGGACCCGGCTGCTAAATATCCGTCAGATGTTACGTGAGAGACTTTGGCCTCAAAATCGCTGTCCTTTAAGCAGGTTCGCGAAGTTCAGGTGTCCTGTTGCTGCCGTGGCAGGGCCAGATCCCAGCCCACGGCCTCAGAACACGGCACACACTCGCTGTGGGATGTGTGCAGGGGATCTGGGTTCTTTTCCTTAAACCGATGACTTTTCCATGGCCGTTCTCAAGTGCGTGTGTCAGCCTTCATCATCCCATGTGGGGAGTCGGGGTTGTTAAAATGTGCCTTGTGTAGGCTTTTATTCTTACGATGTTAGAAATGATCCATGCTTAATGTGCTTTTTATTCCCTTTTATTTATTTATTTATTATTTTATTTTATTTTCTGAGACAGAGTCTCACTCTGTTGCCCGGGCTAGAGCGAGTGCCGTGGCGTCAGCCTAGCTCATGGCAACCTCAGACTCCTGGGCTCAAGCGATCCTCCTGCCTCAGCCTCCCGAGTAGCTGGGACTACAGGCATGCGCCACCATGCCCGGCTCATTTTTTCTATATATATCAGTTGGCCAATTAATTTCTTTCTATTTATAGTAGAGATGGGGGTCTCGCTCTTGCTCAGGCTGGTTTCGAACTCCTGACCTCGAGCGATCCGCCCGCCTCGGCCTCCCAGAGTGTTAGGATTACAGGTGTGAGCCACCGCGCCCGGCCTTATTCTCTTTTAAATGTATGATTCTGCCATTTTCTGTCTTAAGAGGCTCCAGTTAGATACGTACCCTCGGCAGGGACCAGTGGTGGCTGTCCCCATCCAGGGCCCAGCGCTTTCCAGCCACCAGGAAGTATTTGCTGGATGAGCGAACTGGGAAAGCTACCGAGGGGAGGTGGTTTGTGAGCATGTGCTCAGACTCCGCCAGACACTGGCTCGACGTTCTCCTCACACCAGCTCCCTTCTGCGTTGCCTTCTCTGCACCCTACCCCCGCCCCTTCTGGTTTTTTTTTTTTTTCCACACGTGACAACATTTTGGTGAAGTCTAGTGGGAACTAGAGCATCAGTGCCTCTGTTCCAAGTGAATGCCCAAACCGTGGCACGTGGCCAGCTGTCTTTTGGGTGGCATGGGAACAGTTGGTGACAGCTGGATACAATCAAGTTCCTTTACAAACAGATTTTAAGTGCCATTGACACACAGAAGAAACTGCAAGCTTTAGCAAAATAGAATCCGGGGGTTTTCAAAGCAAGACAATGCCCCGGTCCCAGCCCGTGCGAGCAGTTAGCCTACAGTCTCCGAGGACGTGTGTCGAGCACTTTTTCTCCCCCAGCGTACCGCCACCTCCGCACTATCCGGATGACAGAATCGGCAGGTCCAGGAGAGGGTCGCTCCCCCGCTGAGCCGCTGAGTCCCCCGTCTTCCATTTAGTGATTTACTGAAGATACCTGCATTGAAGGCCTAACCACTGTGGTCGGCCCCTCCCCCACTGGGAGGTGTCAGGCCAGCTTCTAGAAGATCGGCTGCCCCCTGCCTACATCACCTCCTTTTGCTTGGTCTGGGTGAGTCCAAAGGGCTCAGGTAGTGATGGGGCAAGTGATGGCCCCTCCCACTCTCAGCACCTGGCACAAGGCGGCTCCCGCCACACCTCGGTGCGGCCTGAGGGCATGGGACTTGGTGTCGGACAGCTGCCCAGGGCCCTTCGGGAGACTCTGTCCTCTTTGGGGGTGGGAAACTGAGCCTGTTCTTTTTTGTGTGAAGCAGGCGTCCTGATGCATTTCTCAGCCCTGGCTGTCCCCGCTGTCCCCACCTCTAGCGACATGCAGAGGTGAGGGATGGCTCGTCAGGGAGCGGCTGGCGACTCTGTTGAGGGGGAGGCCCAGAGAACGTCTCGGTGTCTGGTGCTCTGTCAGCCTCTGCAGCACCAGCGCTGTGGCCCTGAGGCCCTCCACATCCACATTTCGTCCTTGGCCCAAGGTCCTTTCCTCCACCTGTTATTTGAGCAGGTGTGGGGGCAGGTGTCAGTTGTTTCTTTAGTCCATGGTAGTGGTAGGGGTGTCGGTGCTCCCCTTTCTCCAAGACCCTTCAGCTTGCACCTTCTGCCCAGCACCCCTTCTGCTCACTGGGAGAATGGAAGGTGAAGGAGCTACAATTAATGGTTTTAGAAAAAGGACCCAAATAAAATACGGGCATTAGAAAGAACTGGAAGATAACAGTAAAAATCCTTAGAATAGCATCTATATGGTAAACACCCTCTAAAAGTTTTATTGTACAAACTAATTTAAAATATGCAATATGCCAAGTGTGGTGGCTCACGCCTGTAATCCTAGCACTTTGGGAGGCCGAGACCAGAGGATCACCTGAGGCCAGGAGTTCAAGACCAGTCTGAGCAACATAGAGCCCATCTCTAAAAAAAATAAAAAAATTAACTGGGCGTTGTGGCACATGCCTATAGTCCTAGTTACCTGGGAGGCTGAGGCAAGGAGGATTGGCTGAGGCCAAGAGTTTGAGGTTGCAGTCAGCTATGATGACGCCAACTGTACTCTAGCCTGGGCAACAGAGTGAGAGCCTGTCTCAAA
This sequence comes from Mirza zaza, assembly GCA_008750895.1. Taxonomy (NCBI): domain Eukaryota; kingdom Metazoa; phylum Chordata; class Mammalia; order Primates; family Cheirogaleidae; genus Mirza; species Mirza zaza. The sequence continues at coordinate 30,710 of VSMD01093791.1, forward strand.
ATAATAATAAAGTAAAATAGGTAAGACATGCATAGAAAAATTTAAAATTTAACTTAAAAGCTGTGTGCATTAATTTTCTAGGGCTGCTAACAAAGTACCACAAACTGAATGGCTGGAAACAACAGGAATGTGTTCTCCCTGTCACTGTCCTGAAGGCCAGAAGTCTGAATCGGGGGTTGGCAGGGCCGCACTCCCTCTGTAGGCGAGAGTCCTGCCTCTTCCAGGTGGCTCCATGTGTTCCTTGGCCTGTGGCCACCTCACTCCGATCTCTGCCTCCCTCTTCACGTGGCTGTGTCCAAGTCTCCCTCTTATCAGGACACCAGTCGTATTGGATCAGGGTCCACACTAATGACCTCGTCTTACCTTGACTGCTTCTGGGAAGACCCCATTTCCAAGTAAGGTCACAATCCCAAGGTAACGTGGGTTAGGACTTCAGTGTGTCTTTTGGTGGGGCACGGTTCAACCCGCAACAGCAGGAAAAGGTTGTCTTCCCAGAGACACACGTGGCGGCCCGTCTCAGCTGTACTTGGCTGAGGGTCACTGGTGCTTACCTGCCAAGACAGGAGCCTCAGGAGGTCAAGGCTTTCAGCTGCTCTCTTCACTGTCCAGCTGCGTCCCCAGAACCCCGAACAGTGCCTGGTACAGCACAGGTCCTCAACTGGTATCTGCGGAATGACTGCATATACAAGTGTAAGTGTACCGCACATATACATGTATTTTTATTGCAAAGGATTATATGGTATATGCCACTGTTCTGTCCTTTTCAGTTAACATAGCTTGGAAATTGTCTCGCATTAGTAAATACAGAAATCTGCCTCAATCTTTTTAAAGCCTCTGAGTGCTGCTCCCTTGTAGGAAGTATCATGATATATTTAACCTGTTTCCTGTTGATGAGTGTTGAGGTTGTTCCTAAAGATGTTTTCAACATCATAGCATACACACAGGCAAAATATATTTTGAGTTACCTTTGCTTTAAAAATTCGACAATTCTATGTTTTCTGAGACTATCATGCAAGACATGGGTGGCTAAAGGAGGAGGTACCTCCCCCACAAAAGGTTGTTGGGTGGATCAACTCTGGGTAAAGCCAGCGTTTCACAGCTGCAGGCAGGTCCAGGTCGGTACTTGTCCAGGTCACACAGCTAATTAAAAGCAAATCCGGAATGAAAGCACAGTTTCCTAGCTCATTTATTTCTTTTCCAGGAGAGGAAATTGCATTTCTTGTTATCTAGAACCAGAGTCGATGGTTGGGAAGTCCAGTGAGGCCCATTGTAGAGCTGACCAATAATGAAACTGGCCGATGGGAGGGGTCACGCCAAGATAGGGGATTTCCAAGATAGGTCCTGCCGCCTTTTGCGGTCATTGCCAGTGCCTTGGGCTGGGCTCTCCTTGAGCAGCCCCTGGGCGTGGCGCATGGTGCTAGGTGTCGCGTGGTCCAAGAGGGTCCTAGACTACCTTCATGTGGACACGTGATCCTGAGGTCTCACTGAGACTCTTGTAATCTTTATAGCTAGCACCAAACCAAGAAAGAGCTATGCATCTGGGACTGGAATTTTATTTTATTTTTTTGAGACAGAGTTGTTGCCTGGGCTAGAGTGCTGTGGCATCAGCCTAGCTCACAGCAACCTTAAACTCCTGGGCTCAAGCCATCCTCCTGCCTCAGCCTCCCGAGTAGCTGGGACTACAGGCATGTGCCATCATGCCCGGCTAATTTTTTCTATATATTTTTAGTTGGCCAATTAATTTCTTTCTATTTTTTTAGTAGAGATGGGGTCTTGCTCTTGCTCAGGCTGGTTTTGAACTCCTGACCTTAAGTGATCCTCCTGCCTTGGCCTCCCAGAGTGCTAGGATTACAGGCATGAGCCACTGTACCCGTCCTATTTTTTAAAAAAGTAATGCATTCACATGTTTAAAAACAACCAGACAGCACAGAAAGACAGTGAAAAACTATAAAATGAAAAGTAGGTCTTGACTTCCCCTCCCTCCTACAGTTTACTCCTGTTAATTTTTCTGTGTCCTTCCAGGAAAAAAAAAAAAAAAAGTTAATGCATACAGGAGCACATGTATATATGTATATGTAGTGTTTATACTTATCAGCAAGATTTTTAAAGTGGACAAGTGTAGTAGTGTATTGGGGATTAAAATACATTAAAAGCACACAAAGATTTTGTGCTCTTGCTATACAGATTTTGCTGACACCCTCAGGAAGGAATGGCTGCTGCAGCTCATTTAACAAAGAAAAGGAACTCAGGACAGTAGGGCCCACAGAAAAGAGTTTTGTAGTTTCTACTCTTGGCTGGTCAAAAAAGCCCCAGAGGTCCAGGGATCTCCGTGGAGTTCTCCAGGCCGTGTTCTGTGTAGGGCAGGGGAAGCCATGAGTCATTCTGGGAATGCCATTCTGTAGCATGGGGGTTTTCCTCTGTCACAAAGAAGGCGAAAAGGCCCCCAAATTTCCCAGTGTCTCCTTCGGGCCCTTCTTGCATTCTCTTGCTGCATTTTAAGCAGTTATTTCAAAGGGACAGGTATGCTGTTAGCGGGGTGGGTGGGCTCTAGCATGGCACATGGGAGATGTCCCGGACGGGGACCTTCTACCGCCTCCTGCCTCAGGCTCTGTGTGCGACCCTGGCCCCTGGACGTTTCCGGGCATCAGTTTTCTTGTGTGAGAGTCCATGGGGCAGGGTGCTAACAGCCCTTCCAGCGCATTCGCGGGCTCCTCAGTTGTTCACTGGGCAGACGCCTTCTGAGGACCCGGTCACCTCCAAGCGCTCAACCGCCACTGCCCAAGGCCCAGCAGAGGGCAGCTCCAAGCGTTCACCGCGCCGGCAAACACGACGCGAACCGTGCAGGAGACAGTCCAGAGACGAGAGGCTTCAGGAGGCGCGGGAGTCGGGTCCACGCACGGCCTGCAGCGCTGGGAGACGGGACGCCCCCTCTGGAACGTGGCAGGTGGATTCGGACGACACGAAGGGGAAGTACGAGCGGTGGACTCACGACACTACGCGGGAAGGTGCAGACCGCAGGGATAAGCGGACGCCCCAGGCCTCTGCGGCCTTCAGCCCAGGCCTGGCCCCCCGGCAAGCCGGGCCGGGCCCGACCTTAGAGGCTGACGTCGGCAAAGACCACCCTGCCCTCGGTGGCCGGGCACGACCCGGGGCCTTCGAGGGCGGCCGGGCACCGGCTGCGGCCTGGCCCGGCCCGGCGAGCCACCCCTGGGGCTGCAGGGCCCTGGCGCAACCGAAACCCGCGCGGCCCCGCGGGGGCGGCGGGGGCAGCGGGGGCGGAGTCTAGGGGCGGGGCCTGCGGCGGACAGGGGCGGAGCCTCGGGTGCTCGCGCGTGCGCAGGCGCGGGCCCGGGAGGTGGCCGAGTGCGAGGGGGAGCGGGGCGCGCGAGGGGGGCGGGCGTGGCTAGTGCCGGGGGGGCGGGGCTCGGGGCGGCGCGCGTGCGCAGGCGCGGCCCGGGAGGTGGCTGAGTGCGGGGGGGGCGGGGCGCGCGAGGGTGGCGGGCGTGGCTAGTGCCAGGGGGGCGGGGCTCGGGTGCTCGCGCGTGCGCAGGCGCGGGCCCGGGAGGTGGCCGAGTGTGAGGGGGGGCGGGGCGCGCGAGGGGGGCGGGCGTGGCTAGTGCGGGGGGGCGGGGCTCGGGGCGGCGCGCGTGCGCAGGCGCGGCCCGGGAGGCGGCCCCGCGGGAGGCGAGGGGTAGCGCCGGGCGCGGCGCGGGGGGCGGGGCTCCGGGCCGGCTGAGGCGAGCGGGGGCGCGGGCGGCGCGGCGGGGCGCGAACGGCGAGCCGGGGCGCGGAGCCCGGCGCCGGCAGCGGCACCATGGAGGAAGACGACAGCTACGGTCAGTGCGGCCCGCGGCCGGGCGCGGACGCCCCCTCCCCGTCTCGTCGCGCCCCCTCGGGGCCCGGCGGCGCCCGTGCCGGCGCGCGTTTCCCGGGACGGCGGTGCGGGACGCGGAGCCCGGGCTGCGGGCGGGCGGCGCGCGGGGCCCTCCTCAGGGGCCGGGTGGCCTGGGGCGCCGGGGGAGGAGGGTCGCTGGGGCCGGGGTGGCCGGCCGGGGCCGGGGCGCTGAGGGACGAGGGGCGCCTGGCGGGGGTCGCAGGCCGGGGTCGCCGCGCCGGGGGAGGCCGGGGCCGCTGAGGGACGAGGGTCGGGGTCGCCGGCCGGGGGAGGCCGGGGCCGCTGAGGGACGAGGGTCGGGGCCGCTGAGGGACGAGGGTCGGGGTCGCCGGCCGGGGGAGGCTGGGGCCGCTGAGGGACGAGGGTCGGG
>VSMD01093791.1:35143-201231 GCA_008750895.1 Mirza zaza
GGACGAGGGTCGGGGTCGCCGGCCGGGGCTGGGCCGGGGCCGCTGGGGGACGAGGGTCGGGGTCGCCGGCCGGGGCCGCTGGGGGACGAGGGTCGGGGTCGCCGGCCGGCGGCGCGCGGGCTCGGCCGCGGTCCCCGCAGCTCCCGGCCGGGCGCGCTTCTTTGTTCGGCCGGAGCCCGGTGCCGCCCGCGCTGTCTGCGGCCCGGGGACCGCACCGGGGGCGGCGCGCGTTGGTGTCCGGGCCGCTCGCTCGCGTGCCCCGAGCCTGCGGCCGTCGCCGGCGTTCGCCCTCAGCAGGCGGGAGGCGGCCGGCCGGGCCGCCGGGTGCTCAGCGGGCTTCAGCGAATGCGTTGCCAGTGCGCTCCGCTCGTGGGGGAGGAAAGCACGCGGCAAACGGGGCGAGCGGGGAACTTTCGCGGCTTGGTGGCGAAGTGCAAAGACCGCAGAACTTAAACCGCTGTGCGGCCGGAGGGAACCAAGTCCTAGTTTACCGACTAATGGGACGTTTCTTACATTGTAGGGAGCAGGCTTTGACGTGGGCCAGGTTAAAATGTAAAAAGGGAAGCTCGTTGCGGCTCTCTGCTTATTTGTAAGTGAGTCATTGAAGAACTACTTGCTGGTGGGCAGGTTGACACCGAAGCTCAGAAGCGTGAACGTTAGGGGTGTGTACCTACCCGACGTCCCCTTGTTACCTTCAAGCAAAAGCAGCGTGTGCTTTCTTTTGGCGATTGAAAAAGACATCACCCACTGGCTGGCCCTGAAAGATTGCTCAGCCCCTCCAGACTTCCCTTGATCTGCCCACCGCGGAGAAGCCTTCACTCGCTTCGCCTGCTGCTGTTCGTTTGCTGCCTCCTTTTGCCATTTAATTTCCCTCTGATCCCAGCGTTCTGCCTGCCAGGCTTTCTTCTTGCCCTGTCCTGGTGTTCTTGCCCGCCAGGCAGGCAGGAAGCTGTTGCTCTGGTCGTTTCGATGCGCTGACTTCTTTGCCATCAGGCATGACATGATCTTGTACTTAGAAGAGGGAAATGGAAGCAGGGTGCATTCTTTTCCTATAGCCGCTATAACAAATTACAACACACGTGGTGGCTCCAATATCATACATTTATTATTCTGCAGTTCTGTAGTTCAGAAGGCAAAATAGGTCTCGGTGGGCTAAAACCAAGGTGTCCAGCAGGACTGGTTCCTTCTGGAGGCTGGAGGAGTGTCCGTTTCCATGCCTTTTTCAGCTTAGAAGCTGAAAAGCCTCTAGAGAGGCTAGCTGCTTTCCTTGGCTCGAGGTCCTCTTCCATCTTCAAAGCCACCAGGTAGCATCTTCTCATTTCTCTCAGACCTCCCACCTCCCCCTTATTAGGACCCTTGAGATTACAGGGGACCCCCCCCCCTTTATAGTCCAGGATGAGGATTAATAACCCTAGTTCCATATGTAACCTTAATTCCCCTTCTGCCACTTGGGGTAACATGTTCACAGGTTCTAGGGATTAGGACATGAACATCTTTGGGGCCATTATTCTACCTGCCACACACTGAGATGAGAAAGAAGTTTATTCTTCCCCTTTATACAGTTTTTGTTTTTCTTTGAGGCAGAGTCTTACCGTGTCCCTATGATTGGAGTGCGGTGGCACAACCGTAGTTTACTGCAGCCTTGACCTCCTGGGCTCAAGCGATCCTCTTGGCTCATCCGATGAGTGACTGGGATTACAGATGTGCACCACCACATGGAGCTGATCATTTCTCTTATTTTTTTTTTTTTAGAGATGAGTTCTTGCTATGTTGCCCAGGCTAGTCTCCAGCTCCTGGTCTCAAGTGATGATCCTGCCTTGACCTCCTAAAGTGTTGGGATTACAGGCGTGAGCCACTGTGTGCAGCCCCTATACATTTTTAAAATGTTGTCTTTTTATTTTGGAGGAGCTAAAAGATTGCATTAAAGGAGATTCCCAACCCATAGGGTCACCACATAAAAGCACCTAATGGTGTAAGATGATCATATGAAGAATAAGACTTCTACGTTTTTTACAGTTTATGTTAGTCTCCAGAACTGTCCATTTCCCTCACAGTTTTTACGGAGAATTTATCTTGACCAGATCCCATATTTTAAAAGGAAATGTTTCCTTGTGTTAGAGCAGCTGAAAAATAAAAAAAAAATTAAAGGAAATGTGTGGTATGGATTCATAAAGCATATAAAGTGGCACGTCCAAAGGTTCCCTCAGAACCTCCATTATTTTCTTCTAAACTTAAATCTTAATGTTTGGTTTTCAAAATAATGAGAAACTATTTCTTACAGTATTAACTTTTTGTACGTGCTCATGTATCAGCAGTGATTCCTTTGCTCTGGCACCTGTCCTGCCTTGTAAAGTGGTAAGGTTTTATGAGTCAGCCTAAGACACTTTACCACTGTTTTTAGAATTATTTCTTTGGGGAAATGCATTATGACTTCCTCGCTACCATTTTGGCATTAAAAACTTCTGAAACACAACTCATTTATAATAAAGAAAGAGTCTTAGAGTTTCTCTATTCAACTAAAGAGAATTTCAAAAACAAAAAGGCCTTTCTCTACTGCAATACTCTTTTGGTATTCATGAGACAGGGACAATTTGCACGTATGTGGGGTGTGCCTTTACTGGTTTTTAAAAAACCTGTTTATGGCACTGTGGAGTGCCACCCAACAAACTGTTAACTTACATATATGTAACTATTTGTGCTCAGGAAAAGAAAAATATTGTGAAATTAAATTTCGTATACATCATCTCTGTAACATACATACTGTGCATGACTATAATCAGTGTGCATTTCTGTGAAATATTATACAGGGCTGTGAAGACAAAACCACATATAATGCACTTTATAGGGAGTATTTAAGAGATTTTCCAGAGAGTATTTTCATCCTGCTACACTGTAACGGTCATCAGTTTGGAGCTCATGACTGCAGTTTTGCCTTGAATCAATTATATGCCTCCTTTTAAAGAATAATTTCCATATAAAAATTTAAAATGAGAGTCATTGGAATTTACAATGTTCACAGCAAATGCATGTCTTATTTTTGCTCCTTTCAAGAAGTTAGCTTCATTTGGGCAAATTGTCAACAGAGAATTTCCTGTAATTTTTATGTACATTTTCACATGAAAAGGAAGGTTATTTGTTTAAAAAGAGAGTCTGCAAAATGTCCTTTCTTATTCAGCCTCTGAAACACCTTAATTTTCATTTGCCTTTGATGTAATCTTTATATTGAGCTCTCAGATTCATTATCTAATGCAGGGGTCCTCAAACTTTTTAAACAGGGGGCCAGTTCACTGTCCCTCAGACCGTTAGAGGGCTGGACTATAGTTTAAAAAAACTATGAACAAATTCCTATGCACACTGCACATATCATTTTGAAGTAAAAAAACCAAATGGGCAGAAGCACCTGCATGTGGCCCGCGGGCCGTAGTTTGAGGACGCCTGATCTAATGCAAGCAAGATGGAACTGATTTTAAGTTAGAATATCAGTGTTTTCAGCAGGAATTGAGAAAACTAGGTTTCAGTTTCTCTGTAGAGGGAGAGTGGTGGGGTAAAGCATTCAAGAAAAAAGTTGATTTGCCTATAGCAAGAATTACTGAGGTGCAACTGTGTAAAAACGTACCTGTAGTCTCCAGCTTTGGCCCTTGAAAATGTATGACAGGATTCTCAGGGCAGGGGTGAGAGAAAGAATAAAAAACACTTAGCACCTGAGGCTTCAGGATGACTTTTTTTTTTTTTTTTAATGAAATGGGTTTTGCTATGTTGCTCAGGCTGTTCTGGAACTCCTGGCCTCAATTGATTCTCCCGCCTCAGCCTCCATAGGTGAGACTGCAGGCGGGAGCCACACCTAGCTTCAGGATCACTTTTAAATCAATCACTTCAGTCTGTCCCCCATCCCCAGCCCCCTTGGATCCCTGGAGACTGGCAGGGTGTCTGGCCTGGTTTCTGTGCATGGGCAGGTGTGGCGCTGTGAGGACCTGGGAAGAACTAACCCCGTGGCCACAGGCAGGTGAGGCGCTCTGGAGCTGGGACCACTGCAGTTCCTTGTTAGCGTGGGTGTGGAGGGCGGTGTTGTCAGCTGCAGGTGGGGCCTGCCTTGTGACAGTTGTAACCCAATTTCCCATGCTAAACACTCTGGTAAATACTTCAGGGGGTTGATTAAAAAGAGAGTAGTTTCTTCTGTGTCTTGACAGAAGGGAGTTGTCCCACAGACGTGTCTCCAGTACCGAGGGTGGGGAGTTGGGACCAGTTCACGTGTGTGGTATTCTGGTTTGTGACTAAAGACCTTGAATAAAAGGAGAATTTATATTAAAATTATAAAAGCTCAAGCAGAACCTTGGAGGTAAAAAGAAAAAAGAAAGAAAATAAAAATAAAAAATTATAAAAGGATCATGCTATACCATGAACCATGGAAACCTGTGTATGGGTGGCAGGAAGGTAGAACGTGAAAAATAATTTTTTTTGCCTATTTTTCTTTGAAAAATTTTCTAATAGTTTAATCAATATTTTAAGAAAGGTGTTCCTGTTGCTTGTAGCTGATTGGCATGTGTTCCTCCAGTTTCTCTCTAAACACTGTGAATAATAATTGGGCAGTTTTTTTTGTTTGTTTTTTTTAGGGGTCCCATTACTTTCTTATTAGATCACTGCACTTCCTGGACTTCCCAGTTCTCAGTTGCAAAAGGAAGAAGTATTTTTCCTTTCATAGGATACCCTGCCCAAGAACAAACTCAGCTACTCTATGGCTTTTGTGTTTCCTCTTGGTGACTCCTGAAGTTGGGCAGATGTTTTTAACCTGAAGTTGACCTCTTAGTGGACTCCTGGGGCCCTTCTGAAATTGTATGTGGCAGTTGTTATGTATGTGCAGTTTTGGAGTGTCCTTAGCTTTAAACAGGTTCTCAAAAGGCCCTGGCATTTAGGAGAAATTTGCTTTTCATCCTTGTGCCTCCACAAGCATGGGCTGGAACCCAACAGAGGGAGGCAGCCCAGCAAGTGCCGAGGGAATAACAGATCGAACCAAGTTCCACCTGGCAGAAGTTACTGTGCGGCGAGTTCGAGTTTTTGTCTTCAACTCTCCATCTCAAGTGGAAACAACACTTTCCTATACATGTTTGACCCTTTGCACAACCAGTTTTCTTTGTTTTTTTGTGCTATGGATGACTTCCATTGTTTTCAGATTTAGTTACACACTTAATGATTTGCCTTTATTGAAAATAACACAATTATATGAAGTGAGGGCTTTCTTAGAAAATCTGGAACATATGGTTGCCATAATTATACACTTTGTGGTCTTTAAGATCGATTCCCAGGGGTGACATTAACATGTCAGAGTATAAACATTTTTAGAATTCTTGATGCATGGTGCCAATTTGCTTTCCAAAAGGGCTGTACCGATTTACCCTGCTCTTAGCAATGTATGGGTACATGTACCAGTATCAGTGCAAATGTGCCACCAGTGAAGATTAACATTTAACAGCTTTTTTCTTAAAACAAGAATTGAGTTGTTACAAAATGGCGTCTCATTAAATCTATTGATTACTAGCTAGCTTGAAATTTTTTTTTGCATATTTGTGTATTATAAACTGGCTATTTCATATGGGATGATAGTTTCTTTATTTATTTAACTGAGATTAACCCTTTTTTATGGCTGCTATCAAACAAGTGATTTATAGGTTTTTTTTCACCTTGATATTTTTTTAAACATGGGGAAAATACGTATCAGTTCTGACCGGGGTTTGGATTTTGGCTAATTGTAGTAGTCACTTCTTTACCTTTCCTTAATTTCTCAAAGATGAAAGTTCTCTCAACCCATATATTGTCTTATGGCAAAATACAAAATTCCTTTAGAGGAGAAATTGTGAATTAAATCTTATTGGTCTGGGTCATAATGATAAACAGTTGTTTGTAGAATTTAATGGATCATACCTGCTCCTTTCTAAATGTTCTGCTTGTTAAAGATCTTGCCGAATCAATTTTTTCTTGTATGTTTCTTGCATCCATGATTGTTAGGATACTCATTCTACAGTAGGAATTACAAGGAGATTGCCTCCTCATTTCAAGGGTGGAGACACACATCATGGGTCAGTGGGGCAGGAGGAAGAGACGTGTGTGTGTGTGTGTGTGTGTGTGTGTTGTGCTGCACAGTGCCGCAGAGGCTGGAAAACTTCAGCTTGAGAGCTGTGTGTGTGGTAGAGACTACTCTCCTTACATGCACCCTCCCCTTTCCTGCTCACCCCCCAAGATGAAAGTCTTGGAGAGTGGGCTTCTGAAGAAAAGTCCTTTGCCCGAACCTGCCCATTTGCTCCATTGCCACACTACTTCTTGATTGTCTCTCTAATTATTGTTGCTTAGTTTCAGTTGCAATAATAGAGGCATGGAGGAGGTGGAAAATTATTTAGAAATGTTCAAGAAGTGAATCCCACATCCTCTGAAACTGCTGCTAATGTTGTTTTGCTTCTCTCTTTGCACTGACTACAGAAAAACATAAGGGTGTTTAGGGGATTTTTATCACTCTTCAGTTTCCAAGGTAGTGTGACATTGTGTATTTCTGCTTTTGTGGTAGTGAGATAGTTATTAGTTGCTTTCTGTGATGATTGAATTTATAGCAAAGGTCAAGATAACCTTACTTACCTGGGTCTTTTCGTATTTTCCACCTTTTTTATTGAGTCATCAAGGAAGTTTCTATTTCAGAAGCATGCCCTTATCTGACATTGTTACAACCAACCTCCCCTCCCATATATATATATATATTTTTTCTTTTCTTTAGGAACAGGATCTCGCTCTGTTGCCCTGGCTAGAGTACAGTGGTGTTATCATAGCTCACTGTAACCTCAAACTCCTAGGCTCAAGCAGTTCTCCTTACTCAGCCTCCCAAGTAGCTGGAACTACAGGTGCGTGCCACCATGCCCAGCTATTTTTTTTTTTTTTTTTTTTTTGTAGAGACAGGGTCTTGCTATTGTCCAGGCTGGTCTCGGACTCCTGGCCTCAAGCCATCCTCCTACCTCAGCCTCCCAAAGTGTTGGGATTATAGGCGTGAGCCACCACGTCCCGCCACAATCTATTAATATATTGTAATAAGTAATGTAGGGCATGAATGATGGAATTGGTGTAAGGCTATTAAAAAAAGCTTTTTCTCTTTTATGGTAATATCACAGGTTTGGTTTCTGTTAGCAGTTTATAACTGCTTATTCAGCAAGCATTAGTGACCACTCCATACCATGCAGTCGTTATTGTCACGATGCTTTGAGTCCAGAATGAGGAGACAGACATGGCACCAAGCCTCAAAGTAGTGTGCCAGAGTCCATGTGGCAGGTGTATGCATGAAAAACTTAGGTGAGCCAAGGAGAGCAGTGTCATTTCCCCCCAGCATTAGGATGGAACTGGATTGGGCAGGGGAAGGTTCATAGAGGAGCTGGCACTTGAGCTGGATTGTGAAAGATGAGTTGGTGCCAACTAGGAGAAAAAGGCAAAGAAATAGATTGTAGGCAAAGAGAAGGAGCAGAGGCCAGGAGGTGTGGAGTAGCTCGGCACTTTTGGGGAGCTGCAAGTAGTTCTGAGTGCCTAGAGAACAGGGTGTGGGCTGGAGCGAGGGGGGCAGAGACAGGGTTAGAGGAAAGGGGGCTCAGAACTGTGGCGGCCTCAGCATGTGGTAGGAAGGACTTGTTCTCTGGGCCATAAGGAGCCAGGGGAGAGTTTAAACTGGGGGTATTTTATGACGATTATTTTGCATTTTAGAAAGATTCCTCTGACTTAGTGTGGTTCGGATTGGCAGTGGAGAGACCCTTAAGGCAGTGATCCCCAACCTTTTTGGCACCAGGGACCAGTTTCATGGAAGATGATTTTCCACTGCTTGGGGGAGGCAGAGCTCAGGCAGTGATGCCAGCGATGGGGAACAGCGAAGTTGAAGCTTGGCAGAGCTCACCAGCCGCTCACCTTGTGCTGTGCACCATGCCCCCCACCAAACCCGGTTCCTAAGTTTCATGGAAGACAACTTTTCCACCGGACTAGGGAGGTGGATGGTGAGGGTGGGGGTGGGGAAGGGGAGGGCTGAAGAGCTCTGCAGCTGGGTCCCTAAAAAGCCTCTGACTGGGGGTTGGGGACCACAGCCTTAAGAAACTGTTGAATCCGTCCAGGTGAGAGAGAGGAGGGCCTGAATGAAGGCAGTGGGAATAGAAGAAAGGAGAGAGGAAATACAAGAGCAGTGAGGGATATGAAGTTGACCTTGGTTGCCAGCATTTGGGAGGGGCATAGCATTGAAAGGAGATACAGCAAACAGGGTTTAAATGAGGGCCTAGCTTCTGATTTAGATGACTGCTTGGAGAGCTTTCAGACTGAGGGTGTCTAGATTTGAACATGAGATTTCGGTTTTGGATGTACTGTGTGGGGTTTGCAGTACTTACGGAATGTTACACGAACTCTCCACTTTGAGAGGCCCATTGATTTGGACCTGGAACCCAAGAGATAATCATGTCAGTGGGAGTGGAACCCAGGAATGGGTGATGCCACATGCTGAGAGAGGTCCAGTGATGTCATTGTTGAGATACCATGTAGAGGAAGATGTCTGAAAAGGAGACTTTGAAGGCAGATGTCTTATAACTCTTTAAGTAACTACACTGTAAATGAGAGAGAGAGAGAGCAGTAGCAGGAAGGTGACGCTGAATGGAGAGCTTTTTGTTTTTAATTGGGATATTTAAGATTGTCTGTAGACTCTTGTATGCATTTTGAAAATTATTCTGAACCAGTCTTGAATTAAAGTATTTGCACACTCAGGGTTGTAAACCTCCAGGAGGACTGGGCTCATGTTTCATTTTGTCTGTTTGGGCTTCTGTACCCAGCAGCTGCAGACTGCATGTGTTTCTACAGCCTTAAGTTACTTTCTCTTGTGTTCTCTAATTCCCTGAAATATAACTTCCAACAGCTCTAATGATTGAAATTAAGAGAGTGTTGCAGTTTTTAGCTGTATTCTGGCATTTTCAACTGCTTACTGGACATTTCCTCTTGGATATTCCGTCATCTTCTAAAATTCAGCATGTCGAAGGCGTGCTGTTGCCCATCTTCATTCAAGTGTTCCCACAGACTTCCGTAATTTTTTAAGTTTTATCACCATTTACTTATCACCCTAGTATTCTGGCTTTGAAAAGCATTTGATTCTTTTCTCTTTCTTGCCATTTAAATTATTTTCCATTTATCCATCCATCCATTTGTCATCTATTCAAACTTTTTTTATTGTTTTTTAGAGATTGGGTCTCACTCTGTCGCCAAAGCTGGAGTGCACTGACCCACTCACAGCACACTGCAGCCTTGAATTCCTACGCTCAAGTGATCTGAAGCTCTTGCCTCAGCCTCCAGTAGCTGGGACTACAGGCTCATGCCACCACACCTTGCTAATTTTTTTTTTTTTTTTTTGTAGAGATGAGGTCTTGCTGTTTTGCCTAGACTGGTCTTGAACTCCTGACCTCAAGAGATCTTCCTGCCTCAGCCTCTTGAGGTGTTGGGATTACAGGCATGGGCCACTGGGCCCAGCATATTCAAACATTTTAAAATTATCTTCTTTGTGTCAGGGTTTTTCCCTGATACTCAGGACATGAAGAATTTAAAAAGACAGGCCCTGCTTTCAAGAAGCTCATAGTGTAGAACAATTGATAAGTTGAAACATTTCAAGAGTATGCAGCAGGTGCTGTGATGGAGATATCAAGAAATGCTACAGGATCTTGGAGGCTTTCAGTTTTCAGTGTGTTCTTGGTAAAAAATAGTTTTGAGTAAACCACCTGACTACTGAGGTCAGATGAGATGGGAGCGTTCCAGAGGGTATATTACTGCCATAACTATTTCTACAATAGTAGTTAATTAATTGCTGTGTACCAGGTTCATTGCTGAACATTTTTCATAAATTCTTTTTTTTTTTTTTTAAGAGAGAAGGTCTTGCTCTGTCATCCAGGCTGGAGTGCAGTGGCAATAATCACAGCTTATTGCAGCCTTGAATTCCTGGGCTCAAGTGATCCTCCCACCTCCTGAGCAGCTGGGACTACAGGTGTGCACCATTATGCCTGGATGTTTCTTGTTTTTTTTTTTTTTTTGAGACAGAGTCTCGCTTTGTTGCCCAGGCTATAGTGAGTGCTATGGCATCAGCCTAGCTCACAGCAACCTCAAACTCCTGGGCTCAAGCAATCCTACTGCCTCAGCTTCCCGAGTAGCTGGGACTACAGGCATGCGCCACCATGCCCGGCTAATTTTTTCTGTATATATTAGTCGGCCAATTAATTTCTTTCTATTTATAGTAGAGATGGGGTCTTGCTCTTGCTCAGGCTGGTTTCGAACTCCTGACCTCAAGCAATCCGCCCACCTAGGCCTCCCATAGTGCTAGGATTACAGGTGTGAGCCACCACACCCGGCCATGTTTCTTATTTTTTGTAGAGATAGGGTTTCACTGTGTTGCCCAGGCTGGTCTTAAATTCCTGGCCTCAAGTGATCCTCCTGCCTCAGCCTTCCAAAGTGCTGGGAATACAGGTGTGAGCAAGCCCCTGTGTCCAGCCTCATAAGTTCTTATTTATTCCTCACAGTTATCCTGTGTGGTAGAACCATATACTATGTCTGTTTCACAGGTGAGGAAATGGAGACACTGAGAGACTGTGTAAAGTGCCATAGCTGACTAGTGGTCTGCCTGGCATCGGAGCTCAGATCTCTCAGACTCTGCTCCAGAGGTCTTGCTTTTAATGGGCTGCGTCTGTACTGCCTGCTCTTCCTCGTTTCCTGTTGTTTCACAACCACCTCTTCATTTAAATATACTTACACTTTTACATACCTTATGCACTTTTTATGTACTTTCTAAGCTTTCCATCTTTCTCCTGGAATTAGGGCACAGAGTTCCATGTCTTAATGGACAGTTTTTGGTTAAACTTGTGTTGTGGCTTATTAGACAAATTTATATGGAAAGAGCTGTTGTTAATCTGAGGGTGGAGGTTTGAGGAGTACATGGGACCACGCAGTGAAGGTGGGTGGTGGTGGTTTAGTGACTGCTGTTTCCTCCCAGTGCCTCTGGCGGGCTGGGGCTGCGGCCACGGCCACAGGAGCTTTGCAGCCTGGCCTTGGACGAGTCCCTGGAGCCAGAACAGGTTTGTGGTTGGGCAACCAGGATTTATGAGAAATCCAGGTAACTAGGTAAAGGTATAGTGTTAGTGATCCTGCCTCTTGCAAATCTGGACTGAGCTCACCTCTCAGCCCCTTCCAGGAGCCCTTTGTGACTAAATATAAAGGCTGTTTCGAAGAGCACTTGGCAGAGAAACGGGAGAACGCTGGCAGGAGAATGGCGTTTCTTCAGGGGAACTGCAGAGCATCTCCCAGTTTCCTGCCGGAGACCTGGCTTGGCAGCTTTGTCCCTGGCCAGAGGAGAGGCTGGTTTTTGACAGGGTCTTGTCAGGTCTCATCAGGACGTGAGTACCTTGCTGGGGTCACCACGGGTCCTGAGATAAGACCCCAGGTTTACTGGTTCAAAGTAGAATTTGGGGCCCAGATTCATAACTATTAAATAACAATGCCAATTTATTACTGTCTTTGAAGGATTTTTTAAAAATCAGGTTTTGAGCCGGGTGTGGTGGCTCACGCCTGTAATCCTAGCACTCTGGGAGGCTGAGGCGGGCGGATTGCTCGAGGTCAGGAGTTCGAAACCAGCCTGAGCGAGACCCTGTCTCTACTAAAAATAGAAAGAAATTAATTGACCAACTGAAAATATATATACAAAACATTAGCCGGGCATGGTGGCACATGCCTGTAGTCCCAGCTACTCGGGAGGCTGAGGCAGTAGGATTGCTTAAGCCCAGGAGTTTGAGGTTGCTGTGAGCTAGGCTGATGCCACGGCACTCACTCTAGCCTAGGCAACAAAGTGAGACTCTGTCTCAAAAAAAAAAAAAAATCAAGTTTTGATCATTGGCTGCTCTCAGCTCAGCTGTCTCGGGAGCACATGCTGGGAGCCCTGGAAACACCAGTGTCTTCTTGTTCTGGTGCCTCTTGGTTTTTGTCTCCTGGTGGACCGTCATTCTTTTCTTAGGATAACAGCCTGACGGCAAACTCTAGTCAGATATAGCTGTTAAAGGTCCTGTCTTGCTTGAAGTTGACGCCCTCCTAGTCTCCTGAATAGCCTACCTCAGACTCGTCTCTGTCCACACTGAGTTTCCCTCTTCTGTTGAAGGGGGTGATTTCTTCTTCAGCCTGCTTTCTAACTTTGACAGAGCCTTCTGTGATTTCCTCTTGTGCCCAGACTGCAGTGACAAAGCATGGAGGAAATGAAATTCTGAAAAGATTCTTAGAATTAGAATTGAAAAATTGTTTTCTGGATTTATAATATCCTAAAAGAAATAGAGATTCTACCCTAGACTTTGGGGTCTAACTCTAGAAGGAACCACCACTTCCTAGTGTTCCACGGTACACACCAGAAGCTCCTCTTTGAGTCTGTTGATGCCTCAGGGAAGGCTCATTGCACCCAGCAGACTCCTCTCAGTGCCTGGCATATTCTCCCACTGGGGCCTTTCTCTAACCGTTCATGTGCTTTTCACCCACATGCCCTGCTTGGTTCCTTCACTGTGTCAAGACTCGCCCATTTAGCTAAGCAGCCTGCACACCCTCCCCCGCCCTGCCATCCTCTGGAAGTTACGGTGTTTACTATGTGTGGTCCGTCTTCTCCAGCTGAAAGGGAAGCTCCACGAAGGCAGGAATCTTCATCTTTTTTGTTATCCAATGCAACCCACAACCCATGTGCCTGGCACGTTGTAGGTGCTCAGAGTTTGTTGACTGAATCATTAAATCCATGCTCCCCCCACTCCCCTAATCTGCTTCTGATGTTGAAAGTAAGGTCACTGAGGTTGCTTCTGGCAACTTGTGAATTGCAGCTGAAACTAGAGCCCTCTTGCCTCATGCACACAGCATCTCATTCCATTCTTCTCCTGCTTTGGGATTTATTTGGAGGCCTAGTTCTGGTTGTGGTGATAACCAGGTAGTAAATGCTCACTATTGACTTGCTGGAGGGATTGTAGAGACACTTTCTGTGCTTTAAGAGATTTCAGTACAAATCTTAAAAAAAGAGGAAATTTGATGAAAAATAAGTTTATTCTATACTGAAAGATGAATGTAGCAAAGAAATTCTTTAAGAGAAGCTAATACAGTAATCCTCTCATCCAGTTTCACTTTCTGTGGTTTCAATTATCCACCAATCTACTGTGGTTTGAAAATAGTAAAACACAGTAAAATATTTTTAGAGAGAGACACTATATTCACAGAACCCTTATTACAGTATATAGTTATAATTTTTCTAGTTTATTATTACTTACTGTTGTTAATCCCTTACTTTGCCCACTTTCTAAATTAAACTTTATCACAGGTACATATATATAGGAAAAACATAGCGTATATAAGGTTCAGTACTCTCTCTGGTTCTGGGCACCCACTGGGGCTCTTGGATGGGGGACTGCTGTATAGACTACAGTAAGATGATTTGTGGTGTGAGCCCATTTTATTCTAGAAAGTGTTGTGGTGTTTGACAAATGTCTGTAGCTTGAAAGGGATTAAAGATTGGCAGGTTTTTATTTCATGATTTAAAAAAATCCAGAAAGCAGCTGATAGACATCTTGATAGAATGCTGCTTTGATTTGGGACGTGCCCTCAGCACGCTGTAGAGAGACAAAAGAAGTGGCTCCACTGTATTAGTTTCCTGTTGCTGCTGCAACAAGTTATCACAAATTTAGTGGCTTAAAACATTCATTTATTATCTTACAGCCTCTGGAGGTCAGAAGTCTGGAATGGGTCTCACTGGCCTACGATCACTGTATCAGCAGGGCTGTGTTCCTTTCGCAGGCTCTAAGGCAGATCCATTTTCTTGCCTTTTCCAGCTGCTTTCTGTATTCCGTGGCTCTGGGCCCTTCCTCCATCTTCAAAGCCAGCAGTGGCCAGTTGAGTCTTCCTCATGTCCATAACTCTGACCCTGACTCTCCTGCCTCGCTCCTCTGCTTTTTAAAAAAAATTTTTGAGACAGAGTCTCACTCTGTTGCATGGGCTAGAGTGCCGTGACATCAGCCTCGCTCACAGCAAACTCACACTCCTGGGCTCAGGCCATCCTCCAGCCTGGAGGATCCAAAGTTGGTTATTTTTTGGTTCTTTGATCTGTGGAGCCTCTTCTTAAAAACCTCTGTTTGAAAGCTCAAAACCCTCTGAGGCAAATACTGAATGGCCCAAAGCAAAGCCACATAAACTAGACAGTTTTGATCGCTAAGGTGATCAGCCTCCCGAGTAGCTGGGACTACAGGCATGCACCACCATGCCTGGTTAATGTTTTCTGTATATTTTTAGTTGTCCTGCTAATTTCTTTGTAGTTTTAGTAGAAATGGGGTTTCACTTTGCTAAGGCTGAACTCCTGACCTCGCGCGATCCTCCCACCTCGGCCTCCCAGAGTGCCTCCTCCACTTTTAAGGACACTTGTGCCCACCAGGATAATCCAGGATAATCTCCCTCTTTGAAGTTGACTGATTAGCAAATTTAATTCCACCTGCAACCTTAATCCCCCTTTGCCATGTAATTTAACATATTCACAGGTTCTAGGGATTAGGATGTGGACATCTTTGGGGCCATTATTCTGCTGACCACATCCAACCAGTGCTTTTGTCCTGAGATGTCTCTAGTGAGGATAGGAAGTTTAACCTTTTCTGTGTATCTTTCTTCTTGAGGAGATGTGCCATGTGGATATTAAGTCTTATGGTATTGATGTAGACTTTGTCTAGCGCTGTTCAGCATTTCTAGTTTTAGAAGAGTGCTCCTAATTCAAAGGCAGGGGAAGCCATGTGCAAAAGCAGCAGCCAGCCTTGACCCCTGGCATGCTTCATTCTGTTCAACGGCAGCTCTTTGTGTCATCATATTACTAGACCAGAGAATTTCTTGAGTCAGAGGTTATGTTTTTGACTTTTGTAGATTATATTTGTCCCCTTTTGGGAATGTTTTAGTACTCTCTTTGAGAGTAAAGATAATTTTTCTTGCTTTTAGGTAATCAAAGCATCCCTAAACAATGGATCTTAATAGGAAAAAGGAGTTCATTATTCAAGGAGATATTGGCATGACATTATTTGGCGATTATTTTCCTAGACATCTGCCTTTCCACATGTCACATGATGGACACCTCATTGTGGAGGAGGCAGGCTTGGTGCTATTACTCTTTTCACACATTCACATTAAAGGCTCATTTGGTTTAATGTCCATCCTGAATAGATTTCAAGGATACAAAACCAAATATCTGGCAAATACTAGTGTTTTTTCACTAGTTTTTTCCACTAGCTCTTGCTCTAATTTCTCATTTTCTTGAACATATAAATGTGTGTGTATAGCATTCTAATAAAGAAGAATTTGAAATTCTACTTTAAAACATTTATATAAGTAATACATCCTTATAGTAAAAATCAGTTGATAAAGAATAGCATATTGTTAGAATCATTTGTGATTTTTAAAGGGGTTTTAATGGGCTTTAAGACATTTGAGTGATTTCAGTTCCCTGTATTATTGTATCCCCAAGGTAAATTGATTTTGGCACAAAAGAGATTACACATCACCCCTGCAGCCTAGAGCAGAACTGGAAGAAAATTGTTCCTGTGAGAATTAGTTACCCTTAGAGATCCAAAACTTGGAGAAAACAAGAACCCCTCAGTACAGTTTGAACTCAAAAAGTGGGAAACTGTTCACGTGTGTGAGAATATGTGAGCAAGGATGTTCACTAAAGCATTGCTACAGGAATGAAAACTTGGAAACTGCTTAAATGTCCATCAGTAAGGAAGTGATTCAATACATTATTATATATTTATATTACAGAATATTAAATTAACTGGACATAGTGGCTCACACCTGTAATCCTAGCACTCTGGGAGGCTGAGGAGGAAGGATTTCTTGAGCTCAGGAGTTCCAGACCAGCCTGAGCAAGAGCAAGAGCAAGACCCTGTCTCCACTAAAAATAGAAAAAATTAAAATTAGCTGGGTATGGTGGCATGCGCTTGTAGTCCCAGCTACTCAGGAGGCTCAGGCAGGAAGATCACTTGAGCCCAGGAATTTGAGGTTGCAGTGAGCTATGATGCCACCACTATACTCTACCTGGGATGACAGAGCAAGACTCTATCTCAGAAAAAAACAAAAACAAAAAACTAAATGAGCCTTTAAAAAGTATGGGAGGTGCTTATATAGATGAGGAGGATGGTACTATGATGCCAAGTGGAAAAAAACAGGTTGCTTATAAAATATCCTATTTAGCAAGAAAATATGTACAGATTGTCCCTGACTTAGGATGGTTCAACTTATGACTTTTTGACTTTAGGATAGGTTTATCAGGATGTAACCCCACTGTAAGTTGAGAAGCATCTAGGATAAACTGGGATTTCAAGAAGTGATGTCATCAGACTTATTTGATATCTGTAACTTTTAGAAAGATAGGTGATGCTTTCTGTGAAAAATTACTTTTCACTTCTGTTTTAAAAATCTTAAGGTCCATTGTAGTGGGATTATAATTTTCTTTGCTTTTACAAAAGAGAATTTTAGATCCATTTGTAGTTTATAAGCATGATGATTGGGTTTTCATGCACATGTGTGAGATGTGCCTCCTTCAAACCTTGTTACAGTGGCACATTGCCTATCTGATGTAAAATAAAAGAAAAAAGGATTTTAAGCTAGTAAAATACTGTTGCATTCTTTGTTGAACTGTAAAAATGAAACAAAACACAAATTTAAAAAAACCCTAGTTATTTGGATGAGAGGCCAGAATTAAAACATTAGTGATCAAAAGAGGGGATTAATATTTCTTGCGTTTTTGACTTTTGTAGATTATATTTGTAAAATAACCATGCATTTACTTTTCAGTTCCAGAAAACTTTTGAGTACCTTTTGCAAATGGAGTAGTCAAGTGTCCTAGGCAGATGAACATGTAAAAGTGGTTTGTTTAACCTACCTATTTAAAGTTAGTAATCTAGTAAATTTGGATTAAGATAGTGGTTTCCATATTTGACTAATCTGCATATTTACCTCAGTGAATTTTTTTAAAAAGCAATTTATTCTGGGTCCCTATTCTAGCTATGCCTGAACCATGATCCCCAGAGTTGGATCCAGGAATGAATGAATACATACATACATATATACACACATGTACACATACATCCACATCCACATCCACACACACACACACACATTTTTAAAGCTTATAGATTTAGGGACCCTAGATATAGAAGACCCACTCTCAGGAACCTCAGATTGGCACACCACACAGGTCGGCTGTGGCTTGGGTTGGCTAGGCCAGAGATGGTTTCCTTCATTTCCTGTATTAATTGCATACAAGGATTTTACAAGAGTTTGTGTGCTCATGATTGTAAGAAGGGATGACTGAGTGTTAGATGCATTTCTCCAGCTCTAACTGTCTAGTTTGTGTGGCTTTGCTTTAGGCCATTCAGTAATAGCCTCAGAGTGTTTTGATCTTTCAAACAGAGGTTTTTAAGAAAAGGCTCAACAGATCAAAGAACCAAAAAATAACTAACTTTGGATTTTTTTAAAACTTTTTTTATAGCTACCAGGTGCGTCTCCCTACCCACTTTAGCTTTTCAAGTGTCTTTCTGTGGTTTTCTGTTTTGTTCCTTTTAAGAGATACCGTCCCTTTATGGTGCACCTGTTGCTAAGCAGCTGCTGGATGGGTGCCAGGGTTAGAGCTTGTACAACAGTGAGGAAGTGACCTAAAAAGATCCTTTCATCTTTCCCACTTGGATGAAGTAGGGGCTTGGCTTGCACTGGGACGTGGGTTGTCAGGCGTACGAGACCTGCGGAAGGACTGAGGCCAAGTCCCCTTACCTGGAGGGTCTTCTAAGTGGCTCTGGTCTCTCCTCAGGGCCTATTGGTGCAGTTTGAAAATGAGGCCACTTTAGGCAGTGTGCTTGGATTGGCTATAATACTGCCCTTCTTACTTTGGCACTTGGACAAACTTTGAAAAAATTATTATTATAGAAGTTTTTAAACATGCAAAAGTAGAGGGAAGAGTGTAATGAACGTCCACGGTCCCAATGCCATTAACATTTTGGTGTAATTACCTTTCAGCCTTTTTTCCATGCATGGTCCTATGTATTTACTTGTTTCAAGTCCTTTCTGGAAAATGTAGGATGTAAAGTGTTTTGTAGCTTGCTCTATTTTTTTTTTTTTAACCAGTGTGTTTTTCTCTGTTCTTAAAATTTGTACTTACACAGTTTTTAGTGGCATCTGTTAGAGAAAGACCCCAACCTCCTAGAGCAGTGGTCCCCAAGCTTTTTGGCACCAGGGACTGGTTTCATGGAAGACAGTTTTTCCACATGGGGTGGGGGTCGGGGGGAGGCAGAGCTTAGCCGGTGATGCAAGTGATGGGGAGCGGCTGTTTATACAGATGAAACTTTGCTCATTTGCCCACTGCTAACCTCCTGCTGTGCAGCCCAGTTCCTAAATTTCATGGAAGGTAATTTTTCCACTGGGCGAGTTAGGGGGTAGGCAGAGCTCAAGTGGTGATGCACGGCCTGGTTCCTAACAGGCCATGGACCAGTACCAGGCTGCAGCATGGGGGTTGGGGTCTGTGGTCCTAGAGGACAGCTAGGAGAGCAGGACTCCAAAGAAGACTACAGGCAAGCATGTCTGCTTGCCATAGCTCCGTAGATGCCAGAAGTAGGTAGTGAGACACTGGATCAGAAGGAGCCTGGTTAGTATGCGTAGCGCAGCAGGTGCCAGGACCACCAGCATGGCAGTACTGGTTCCCTGACCCCAAGTCTCATGGGCTGACATGGTGGGCCCAGGTGGCTGTGTGTGAATCGGGTTGGTCCACAGCAGAGGAACCAAGGACCAAGGTCTTAGCACCTGTTGTGGCAAGAAGCAGATAAGCCAGTCTTCTCCTGGGAGTGCGTGTGTCACTCTGTGGTTTCCTTGACTAACTTAATGTCACTAGCTACAGAAAGATGTTTAGACCTTGCAGTTTGGGACAGTCGGCAAGGACGTGCAGCGTTGCTCAGGGCCCCTGCTGGACACCTCTGCTAAACGCAGCATCGAATGGATGTACCATAACTTAATCATCCTCTCTTATTGGTTATTTGGAAGTTTCCACTTTGTTACTATAATAGATAACCCTGTAACATTCTTCTTGTTGGTAAAATTTTGCCCACATTTGTAATTATTTTCTTAGGCTAGATTCCTATAAGTGAAAATACTGGGTCGGTGAGTTTAACTTTTTAGTTTCTTGATATGTACTGCCAAATGGATTTCCAGGAAGTTCTATGAGTTTACACACAGCAGTACATGATGATGCTTGTTAATTTATCCTTCCCAACATTGAATTTTTTTAAATCATTTGGTTTTTCAATACAATTAAAATTTTTTTTCTCTCTTCTCTCAGTGTTGGCGGGATGAACTTTGTTCTAAGAACCTTACTAGTGTCTATATAAGTCACAATGGGAAAATTATAGCAGCTTCTTTCCAAGATCATTTTTAAGTTCACTTATTCAATAGATACTAATCAAACACCTGTTATGAGCCAGGCACTCTGTGGGCCTTGACGTTTAGACATGAATAGAGTTCTCGGAGACATTACATTCTAGACAGAAGGAGAACTTTGACCTTTAACCAAGAAAGAGAACTGATTCTCAAGATAGTGAATGTTTTATTCAGTTTTATTTTTCTGGTGAATTCAGATGAGGCTTTCTTTCTTTTTTCTTTCTCTTTTTTGTTTTTTGAGACAAAGTGTCTCACTCTGTTGCCCATTCTAGAGTGCAGTGGCATCATCATAGCTCACTGCAACCTCAAACTTCTAGGCTCAAGTGATCCTCCTGCCTCAGCATCCTGAGTAGCTGGGACTACATGTGTGTGCCACCATGCCTAGCTAATTTTTTAATTTTTTTTTTTTTGTAGAGATAGAGTCTGTCTATTGCTTAGGCTGTTCTCCAACTCCT
Organism: Mirza zaza; assembly: GCA_008750895.1. Lineage (NCBI taxonomy): Eukaryota > Metazoa > Chordata > Mammalia > Primates > Cheirogaleidae > Mirza > Mirza zaza. The sequence continues at coordinate 55,090 of VSMD01093791.1, forward strand.
GGGCTTAAGCCATCCTCCTGCCTCAGCCTCCCAAAGTGCTAAGATAACGAGCATGAGCCACCACACCTGGCCTTATGGTTTCTTAAGAGTTAAGTTATGGTGAAAACTACCTGCCTTTCCTCCTTGTGAATAATCTTAGTCTAAGTTTTGCCATGTTTATTAAATGTAGACCAGTGGTTGAACTTTGTGTTCCTAACTTCTCAGTGTTCCTGTGTCCCCTTGTGACTGTGAAGGCACAACTGTGTGTCCAAAATGTGTTAAAGATTTTTGAAAATGAGTCCACTCAGATCATTCTTCAGTTCTGAGTAGATAGGTTTTAAAATTCTTTTATGTTTGTATAGCGTAGACAGTGCTTGTTCCAGGACACCCAGCTGAAAGCAGCTCACATTTTGTTTTATAACTTTGTCTTCTAATACTCTTTTCAAAATGCATTTTTATGGATTGTTCATTAATTAGGCCTAATTTTTACTATAGCCTCTGATACTGTCTTGTGCCTTGGACAAATATCTGACTTCTCTAAGGACACCACCTTCCTGTAGAGTTGGAGTACTGACACAGTTGTGCCTACTTCATGGGGTTATTGTGAAGTTGGTCCATGCACATCAGTCAGAGGAGTTGATGTCTGACACCTAACAGGTGCCTGGTGAGTGTCAGCAAAGATTGTTACCATCAACACATCTCAGGGACTTCATATAGCTTCAGTAGGAAACTAAGGATACCAAATGTGACATTTTAAGCATCTGTTAATATAATTGGTGATAATAAGTACATTAATTTCAATTTATCTGTTTGCTACAAACTTTTCAAGTTCTTCCTCCTTGTAGTTTTCTTTAAAAAATAAACTTTATTGAGATATAATTTACATATGATAAACTTTTTCCATTTAAAATGTACTATTTGATGAGATATAATCCACAGATCTGTACACCAGTGAAACCACTATTACAATCAAGACAGCATTTCCATTGCCCTGAAAATCTGCTGCTTGCCCTTTTGCAATGCTCCCTCCACTTCTTGCCCCATGCAACCACTGGTCCGCTTTGTGTCAATACAGGTTAGTTTGTACTTCCTAGAATTATATAGTATGTGAGCGAAAGCATATAATATATACTCTGTTGTGTTTGGCTTTTACTCAGGACGATGTGTTTGACATTCATCATTGAGGGTATCAGTTCTGTTTTACTGCTGAGTAGGGTTCCACTGTGTGGCTGTACTGCGTTTTATTTATCTGTCACCTGTTGATGAGCATGTGTGTTGTTTCCAGTTTGGCTGTTGTGAATAAAACTGCTGTGAGCATTCATGTAACCTCACTGTGTGGATACATGTTCATTTCTATTGAGTTATGTAACACCTGTGAGTAGAATGTCTGGGTTGTATGGCAGGGTTTTTTCTTTTCCCCTTAAGTATGTTTTATTACGTATCAAATGTAATGGTGGTAATAAGGAAGGGAATGTACAAGTGGTATGTAGCTAGTTTTAAAATAAGTCTTAGAAAAGCTTTTACTGAAGTATATGAGTATAATGTACAAATCAGTTAGAGATTATTAAAGTATGTTATCATTTTGCATCAATCAAAAAAACCTGGATTTACCTGGAAAAAAAGCCACATAAAACTTTAGTCATGGCTGAGCGTGGTAGCTCATACCTGTAATCCTAGCACTCTGGGAAGCCAAGGCGGGTAGATCGTTTGAGCTCAGGAGACCCTCCTGAGCAAGAGCAAGACCCTGTCTCTACTAAAAAAATAGAAAGAAATTAGCTGGACAACTAAAAAAATATATATATAAAAAATTAGTCGGGCATGGTGGCGCATGCCTATAGTCCCAGCAACTTGGTAGGCTGAGGCAGAAGGATTGCTTGAGCCCAGAAGTTTGAGGTTGCTGTAAGCTAGGCTGACGCCACGGCACTCTAGCCCAGACAACAGAGTGAAACTCTGTCTCCAAAAAAAAAAAAAACTTTAGTCATAAACTAAATGCAAAAATCTATTTTCTGTTCTTGCACTAAAAATCACAAGTTTGTACTTCCTTAAAATTGGAGGGAAAATCAAACATAAATTTGAAAGTATAAATTCTTACAAGTGGTCATGTCACTTAAAGTTTGTTTTCTGAGCGAGGCAGAAATTAGAGAAGACAGCATGCTCTTGGAAAGTTCTGTCAGCATCACATGCATGCGATTCCTGTGCCTTTCCTTTCCGGAGTTTCTTTGTATGTCTGGACAGTCTTCTCAGTGGCTTTGTCCGTGACGTTCATGGCACATGACCGGACGTAGCCTCCTTCCTCTCCCCAGTGCACCTAGAGGAGAGGATTGCTCTGTTGTCAGTAGCCAGGCTTCTGCAGCCTGCCAAGTGATCACACCACCGCTGTTCAGAGTAGTAAATCTTCTTTAGAAAAGGGGGGGGGGGTGAGAACTATATATGTTTTTTAAAGAGATTATTAAAAAATAATTTTAGAATAATTCTGTTCTTTAGGAGTTTTTGGTGAACTACTAGGTGGATGATCTACTTTGGAACTAAAGTTTTAATTAGAGGTTAGTCTAATGAATCAGTGATTTATGTCCCTAAATGAAGTAGATGACAGGAGTTAAAAGTAGTTAAACTTAATTTAAAGTTTAGAGAAATTGGTCTTTTCATAATTATAGTATGGTAAATCACCTATTTAGACCACTTACTATCTTATTATGTACTATTTTCTATCTTCATTGTTGTTACTGCTTAATTAACATTTGTTTTCTACTGCTAGATTTCCTAAGGTCAGTGCGTAAAACCCGTATGATTAACAAGAATGCCAGCAGGCCTCTGGCCCTTTGTGGACAGTCTGTTAGTGGTTGAGGTGACATGAGAGCCTTCGTCCCATATTCCTGGGGCTCCAGTGCTCCTCTATCTTGCCCTCAAACTCACTCATGCATGTGCCTTAAGACTTTGGGAAAAGGAAGAGTAAACCTTTAGGGGAGATTTGGTAGCCCTGAGTACACTCTTTCTCTCTCTCTCTTTTTTTTTCCTGAGACAGAGTCAAACTCTGTTGCCTGGGCTAGAGTGCCATGGCATCAGCCTAGCTCACAGCAACCTCAAACTCCTGGGCTCAAGCAATCCTTCTGCCTCAGCCTCCCGTGTAGCTAGGACTACAAGCATGCGCCACCATCCCTGGCTAATTTTTTCCATATATTTTTAATTGTCCGACTAATTTCTTTCTATTTTTAGTGGAGACAGAGTCTCACTCTTCCTCAGGCTGGTCTCAAATTCCTGACCTCCAGTGATCCTCCTGCCTCGGCCTCCCAGAGTGCTAGAGTTATAGGTGTGAGCCACCACGCCCGGCCTACACTCTCGTTTTTTTTTTGATGTGTTCTTGTGGGTCTCGTTTTCCAACCAAGATTATACATGACTTTTTGGGAGGATCAATCTTGAGCTAATAAACAAACAAAAAGTTACATGTTCTATAGTACTACTTACACCTTTGTATTTAATTAGTCATTTAAACATTTTCAGTGTAATATTTAATCTGTATAATCATTTGATGTTAGGTGTGTGACATTACTTATCGTGTTTACTTGATCAAAATTACAAACTTTTTTTGCTTTTGAGGAGTTCTCAGTCTTCTCCATGACCACTGGCAACATTGTTTATGGAGCCCTAGACCTGTTCATTGATAGTAAAGACTTTTCTCTGAATAGGTACTTTTTAAAGGTAATTTCTATGAAAATCTCTATACAGTGCATATGAAAAAAAATTTCCTTTACAGTGAGAGAGTGTAATAAATAAAATTTCTTTTCCTCCTACATTCTGAACCTACTAGAAATAGAAAAAGAAATCAGAAAATGGAGATCAAACTATTAGGTTATTAAATATGAAATGTCTGATTTCAAATCAAAAGTTTAGTTTATTATATCTCAAACAAGAAGCAGTACAATTAATCAAAGTATGTGCCTAAACTGTTGATACACTTTAGCCATCTTAACGGTAGCTTGCTCATGCCAGCAGCAAAGAAGCCTGAAATTGTGAAAGATGTTTTCCACAGCTTATTGAGAGTTGAATATTTTCCCTTGCAGGAAGTGGTCCAAAGCCTGGAAGAAGTGCTAGTCAGTTGGTGCAAGGTCTGGTGAATACAGTAGATGACAGAGAGTTTCTAAGTGCAGCTTCTGTAGTTTGAGCACTGTTCCTTTTTGTGACATGTGGTCGAGTGTTGTCTTGCAGGTGATTGGCCTGTCTCTATTGACCAATCTCTGCTGTTTAATCACAAGCATCCTCATCGTTTTGTCCAACTGGTTGCAATACACATGTGCTGTAATTGACTGACCAGGTTTCATGAAGCTGTAGTAGATAATATTAGTGCTGGACCACCAGACAGACACCATTAGCTTTTTTTGATAAATACTCAGTTTTGGAACTGTGTTTCAGCACTTCATCTTTATCCAACCATTGTGCCAAATACTCATGATTGTCAAAAAGATTCCATTTTTCATCACATATAACAATACAGTGTAGAAATGTGACAGCAAAGAAAGGCAAGCTTCAAAGAAAGGCAAGCTTCAAGATGTTTTCTCTTCTGATGCTTGTTTAATTCATGCAGTACCCATATATCCAGCTACTTTACCTTGCCCATTTGTTTTAAATGGTCCAATATTGTTAGAATAGTATTGGCAAACTTTGCTGCTAATTCACATGTAGGTTGAGGTGGATTTGCTTCCATTACAGCTTTCAGCTCATCATTATCCACCTTGGTCTCAGGTCACCCACATGGCTCCTTTTCAAGGTTAAAATCACCAGAACGGAACTTCTCAAACCATTGACATGCTGTGCATTCATTAGCCACATCCTTCCCAAACACTTCGTTGATATTTCAAGCTATCTGCACTGCATTGGTTCCACGATGGAATTCATATTAGAAAATAGCATGAATTTTTGATTTATCCATGGTTTCACAAAAATTTCTCTAAAAAAAATTTGGAAGATAATCACAAGCCAAAATGTGTATTGGAAAGAATAAGAATGTAGCTTCACAATAAAATAAACAAGAAGGGTCAAAGTGAAATTTCAGAGATATCAACTGTCAAACATAGTACTTCAGGAAATCGGGCATTCCATACTTGATAACCCAATACCAGCCTTATAACTGGTGAAGAGAGGGAGATGGACAAGTTCCCCTAACTTTAAGCATCTGGGAAATATGTTGCAAATTTCGAACATAGGTTAAATTTCTACCTATTTCTGTTCCAGTAATAGGATCTTTGAACCAGACTGTTTGGAATTATCATTTGATATAACCAAAAGCTTTAGGTACCACCTACCTATACTCTGGTATTTCCCAAATTTATATAGTCCTCATTATTTATGGGTTTTGTATTTGTGAATTTGCCTATCACTAAAGTTTATTTGTAACCCCCAAATCAATCCAAAGGTAGTGCTTTCGTGGTCATTTCTGGACATGCACAGAGCATTGAAAAATGCAACTGAGCAACAGTTCTTTCCTTCTGGGCACGTGGAAGACCATACTTCTCACTCCCCAGCAGTTGATTTGCTGACCCTGAGGAAAGAGGCCGAGAAATATTTCATGGAATAAATATTTGGTATTATTGTGGGAACACTTGGTATTTCTTTGGGTGATGGTAGCTTCTGCACGTTGAGAGCTGCTTCTAATCTAAACCTGTAAGGGATATTTTTGGAACTGGAAGGGAATTTTTTTAGGGAAAATAAACATCTGAACAATGGGTTAAGTAAAAGCTTTGAGACATTCTTGAAAAAATTCACCATTTCAAGAATAGATTGTTTTAGAGTGTTTTTTTTTTTTTTTTCCTGAACCATGTGCCTTCTAAAACAGTTTAGATTTTAGACTAAACAATGGTTTCTGCTTAGGTTGTTTTAAAATCAATAATAAATATCAAGAAGAACTTTGGACTGGCTGACCAGGGTGACACTGTCTTCTGCTGCCTCTTCTCTGCTCCACACAGCGTGGGTGTACTCTGTTCTTGCAAGCGCCTCTGTCATATGATGGTTTTGTCTTTAGGGTGGTGGCACGGCTCCACTGGTTCAGTTTGCTCTGTGTCAGCTGAGAAGGATGGGTGGAGTACACCGATTTTGTAACGATGGCCTTGTGGTTTTACAGAGAAAGGAGTGATGTATAATTAGTAAGGCAGAACGATTCAGAAGGAAACAGGAAGGGGATCTGCAGTGCTCATGCCTCAGAGCAGATCTGCAAACCCCACCCCGTTTTTTACGCGCTCTTATTTGAGTTGTCAGAGAACTTTGCCTTCATTACTTGAGTTTCATACCGTGATGAGCAACTGGTTTCTTGTTTAGTTAAGACTGGAATTTTTTGGTAAAAATTACTAATAGAATTTGGTTTAGAAGTGCACAGAAAACTAAATGAATTTAATAATCTCCCTCCCTCCTTCTCCAGATATTTATCTTGTATTATTCCGGGTAGCAGAGGTACTAGAAAGATCATTTTTGGAAAGATCAATTGTGTTTATCATGGATCAGCTGGTGCTTGTAATGCATTACTTTAATCCAGTTTAGGAGTGTACTTTTCTGGTAGCCTATTTGTGGTTGTGCCTCTACAGTAACCACTGTGCTTGTTTGATCTTTAAATATTTCCTTTGACCCAGGACTGTGTTGAAACCATTCGTTCCCCACACAGTGGGGCAATCAGTACTTAACACTGAGCTGATGGGCCACCTGCCATGATTACTCGGTGATCACGTACAAGCACATAAAGCGGCTCAGTAGACATTTTTCATCTTTGAGGATGGGACCTGTAGTTCATAGAATGAGGGAATGATTAGAGGTGAAACTCATCATAAACCTGGGTCAGTGCCTTCAGTTTGTTCCCTACATGTGGGTCATGGTGGGCGACAGTGAGACGGGAGTGGAGAAGGCTCCAGAGCTGGACTTTGAAGACTAGGCAGGATTCAGAAAAGTAGAAAATATTATAAAATTTATCTTAAAGCGATATATATACATAGTTTTAAAGATCATATACAACAGAAAAATTTACATGCATGCTCATAGCAGCATTTTTCTTAATAGCCAAATGGTAGAAATAACCCAAATGTTCATCAGCTAATGAAGGGATAAACAAAATGAGGCCTATCCCTACCTCAGAAGATTATTTAGCCATAGAAAGGAATGGCGTTCTGACACATGCTACAACATGGCTGAACTTGAAAACGATGCCAAGAAGCCAGGTATCGTACTTGGGCAAATCAGTAGAAACAGAAAGTAGATTAGTGGTTGCCAGGGGCTAGGTGGGGGGCGGTGAGGGGCATGGGGACTGACTGCCAATGGTACGGAGTTTTCTTTTAGGTGTGATGAAAATGTTCTAGAATTAGATAGTGGTGATGGTTACATAACTCTGTGAATATACTAAAAAATACTGAAGTGTATACTTTCAAAGAGTGAATTTTATGGCATGTGAATTATGTTTCAATTTTTTAAAAATTCTACCTTAAGGGGATTCGACATGTTGGTACTATTTTCAGGTTAAAACCATTTAAAAATACTATTAAATCTTCACATTAATGTGGAGTCCTCTATGTAACCAACACTAATTCTAGTTGATCTTTTATATTTGGCAGCACTGCATTAATTTCAGCCTCTTATTTAAAAAATCTACCTAGTATATAAACATGTCTTCTAAATGATAGGTACAAATAAACATTTATCATCTTGGATAAAAGAAAAAGATCATATAGAATTCAAAGGGTTATAGTGAAAAATAGAGTTTCCCGCTCCACCTTGGGACCCTTTTCCTAGGGGCAACAATTTTGAATTTTTCTAGCTGGTTGTGACATGATTTATCTCCAAATTTAAAATATTCTCCTACTATTTCTTGATTGCTAATTTCAGACAGTATCTATTGATTTCTGTTGATCAGTATGGTGTCAGTTGTTTTTCAACATACTCTATCTCTGCCTCCTGCTTATGGATGAGCAACTATTGTGTTCTGTCTATCCTGTTTTCTGTCTGCTTAAGCGCACCAGTCAGTGCCGATCCCCTGAGCGATGCTCGTCATTTTTCTGCTCGAATCTAGATGAGCTGCTCCTGGCTCTGCTGTGTGGCCTTTGGGTTTTGAGGTCCTTTTGGAGTTGTTCTGGGACTACACTATATCATGCCTCTCTGTTGGGTCACTTTTCCTAGGGCCCATATCTTTCCTGTTTTTGATTTACCTTAAGTTAGTGGACACGCATTCTCTAGAAGTTTCCTCGTAAAGGATATGTGGGAGGTCTGTGTTCTGAGTTTGGTATTAGAAAATGTCTTAATCTGTTGTCACACTTTTTTTGGATTTGGCGTAAAATTATTCCAATAAAGTTTTTTTCCCAATTTCGAGGGCTTTTTTTTTGCCCAACACAATGTTCATGTGCCTTATCCATGTTGCATGTAGCCATAGTTTGTTCATTTTACAAATGTATAGTATTTCATTGTTTGAATATACCGTAATTTAAAAAACAATCTGTTCCACTTTTGATGGGCATTTAGGGAGTTTCCAGTTTTGATTATTGCTATAAATGCTGCTGTAAACATTTATATTCCTATTTCCTGGTATTCATGTGAAGGCTGTATACCCAGCAGCATTTGTGGAAAAATCGATCCTTTCCCAATGACCTGTGTTGCCAGCTCTGTCATGTGTCAAGAGTTTATAATCTGTGTAGAGTCGTTTCTGGGCTTTGTATCCCGTTCTGTTGGTCTGACCACGGTATCTTATGATTTGCAGTGGATTGAATCTGTAGATTATCTGGAAGAAAATTGACATCTTTAGTATATTGAGTCCATGTATCTATGAGCAGTTTATCTCTCTATTTATTTAGGTCTTCTTTAAAGTTTTTCAATAAAATTTAGAAGTTTTTCCCGTAGAAGTCTGGCACATTGTTGATAGATTTATTACTATGTATTTAATTACTGTTGGTTGTTGATGCATTGTGTATTGATTTTGTAACCAGCAGCCTTGGTGAACTGTTAATGATTTAGACAATTTGTCTTTAAGTTCTTTTACCTTTTCTATGTGGATAGTCAAACCAACTTTGTGAATAATAATGATTTCATTTCTCACCCTCCTATCCTTATACCTTTTTTCTCGTCCTATTTAATTTGCTAGGGCAGGAGGGCTTAATTCTCTTGGGGATTCCTGGTTGGGAAAGATTGGGTTAATAAATTCTCTAGCACAGTGTGCATAGAGATGCTGACAGTGGGCATCCTTCCTTTTTTCCCAGTGTTAAAGGAAAAGCTTTCAACAGCGGCCCCAAGTGTAATGTTTATCATGTGAAAACATCCTTTTGTGTCTGGTTTGAGGTAGGTCCAGGTAGGTTTCTTGGCTAGGAAGGGAATGTGCAGTTCAGCCAACACAAATAATTGTTCTGTGACTTCAGGCATAAAATCATTTTGAAAGACAGTAGAATAACTAGTATGAGGATTTATTTGGGAAAGTAAAGTTAGGTCAGGGGCTAGATTCTTGTAAGAACGGGACTTCGTTATGCAAATACAGAAACCCGGGTGGGTCTCTGTGGATGATGGTGTCTGTGTGAGGGTTGCAGTAGACCAGTTTGGGGAACCAGACAGTGCCAGGTCTCGAGGGTCTCTTGTGCTGCACAGCTCTGTCTGAAAATACCCTTCCTCCTCACCCCCAGTGTTGGTCTCTCGATCCTTCAAGATTGTGACCACACTGTAGTATTTAAATCTCTCCAGGTCTTCTCCTAAATACCAGATAGTGCTGCTAAGATAGTGGATTTTCTTAAAAGTCACCCCATTGCCCCCATTTTTAGGGTGCCTACTCCAACATCCTCCCTGCCTCTCCCAGGGACTTTTTGGTATTCTACCCTATGAGCTTGGAGTTCCTGGGTCTTCAGCTTGCTGTGTGGGATTTATTTTAGTGCTGCCACCGCCACCTGTGTCCTCCAGGGAGCTGTCATGGTTTGAAGGGGAGGCGCTGTGTTCCCTTCATCTTTGTAGGCCTAGCACCTCACTAACAGGGTACTCAGCACAGTTTGATGCACATCATTTAGAATGAACACACCATAGAGCCACCTCTTCTTTTTTTTTTTTTTTTGAGACAGAGTTTCACTGTGTTGCCCAGGCTAGAGTGCCGTGGCATCAGCCTAGCTCACAGCAACCTCAAACTCCTGGGCTCAAGCAATCCTCCTGCCTCAGCCTCCTGAGTAGCTGGGACTATAGATGTGCGCCACCACGCCCTGTTAATTTTTTCTGTATATTTTTAGTTGTCTAGCTAATTTCTTTCTATATTTTTAGTAGAGATGGGGTCTTGCTTTTGCTCAGGCTGGTCTCGAACTCTTGAGCTCAAATGATCCGCCCACCTTGGCCTTCCAGAGTGCTAGGATTACAGGTGTGAGCCACCACGCCCAGCCTAAGAGTCATCTCTCTTTTGAATGAATGCAGAGTATTCAGCATATACTTTTTCTATTGTAATGAGTAATTTGTGTGTGAACACCAGCTAGAAAATGGAAGAATAGTTTTTCTAAGTATATTAGTTCTTTCAGGTAGAAAGTAGGAGGATCTCAGCTTACCAGAGGGTGAGATTTTACCCTAAGAAGACACAAGGAAGTGGGAAGCTTAGTTGCCACATCGTGGGTCCCGGAGCTCAGGTTTCTTCATGGAGAAATGGTCTTTGTAATCATGTCTTGCAGATGTTGCATAATTTCATTAGTCCACATGGTGTGGAATAGAAAGAAGTAGGAGGTTCAGAGAAGAATACAAATGCATCTCGTATACCGTAGAATTTTAGGAAAGGAAATCCTGAATACAGTATTTTTTTGGGGGGTGGGGAGAAGTAACAAGATTCAGATTTCATCTTGTCAGTGATTCCTGTTCTGGTCCTCTTATTTAAAACTTAATAATCCCTGCCGCCCCAGCCATGCACTTCTGATTTCCTTCTTTTCTCCTAGCACTCATCATTTTCTGGCATGCTATGTAGTTTATTATTGACTGTGTATATTGCTTTTCTGGCTGTATCTGCCTGTGCCATATGAATTCATGTTGGCTATTCCTTATTCCCCCAAGTTAGCCAGCGTGCATGAACAGAGGACAAAGCAATGTTCATATCAACACTGCCCTTTCAGAGAATAAGTCCTGGTGAATGTTACCAGAGCAAGGTGCCAGGTAGAACATGAATTGCCTCTTTCCTCCCCATGCCCATTAAAAAGGTGATCGAGTTTATTGGTGGAAAGTCTGTCAGCCTTTTAACAATCCCTTTGCTTAGCCAGCAGAGGGCAGCCCAGATGGACTTTACAACACAGCACATTCTGTATTTCTGACTTGGCTTTAAAGGGCGTTTAAAACTACTGTAGCAACTGCTTCCAGGTATAGTCTGAAGTTTATTTCAATTCGGGTTTATTATTCTTTTTTCTCACTTGTGAATCATACTGTTTCTTCTTCATCTTTATGGGGGAAAAATGTTTCTGTTTACTTTAGCCTCATGAATGTGTCAGATTCACATTTTCCAGTCATCTTGACACAGGCTGGCAATGATGGGGCCCTGGGGGGCATTGTCCCCTTGCCTCCAGGATGCGGTGGTCACTTGAACCAGAGCTTTCATCGGTCTTGATGATGCCCCCCGACCTGCTGTGCTCCGAGAAGAGTGCAGTCCCCAGGAAGCAAAGCCCCCCCCCCCCACAAGGGTCCTCCCTGAGAATCTGAGCCCCTTCTCAAAAAGAACAAAGCTCCAAAATGTACATGAACTCAAAACCGCACAGTTTTTCAGTTTTGTGGCATTTTATGGTACTTATGATGGATTTTATTGACATAGAAAATAAGGTCAGTCTTTATAATGCATCACCCCTTTCTTATTCTTATTTTCTTGCAGAAGTTAGTGGCCCTTTAAAAAAAAATTTTAGACTTGTGGGGGGAGGGGGAGAAAGGGCATTTATTGAAACCTTAAAATGTGTACCTCCATAATATGCTGAAATAAAAAAAAATTTAACTTCAAATTGTATACATAAAACAAAGGGCATGGCTTAGGATTTTTTTTTAAACATCTAATTGGTTTAAGTTTTTCTTTTGATGATAAAAGTGCTAAAAATTCTGCCTTATAAAGGTACCTACTTGCAGATGTGATCAGAAATCCCATACTTTGCTTTGCTACGTACAAGGTGGGCACACAGCAAGGCATGGTAACATTCTTTGAATTCTTTGTGACACGTTACATATATCTTTTATTGTCAAGTCTTTTTTTTCAAGGTCTAATTGATGCTATCCATGTCTGTAAGGTAAAACAGTACAAATCCATGTTTTTAAGGTAACCAAAGTATAAGTAACCTTTAAAAGTATTTTGCAGTGTTTCCATGGGTCTGGATTTTTGCCTACAAAGGCTTGGCACATCTTTGTCACTCTCCACCCCAGCCTACAGATGAATTTCCAGGTCTTTGAGGACACTTGCATGATTGAGTGCCCTAAGCTCTCTCCCACTGGCAGCTTGTGAGAAAGATCTAAGCTATAGAGGGCAGGGCCACCAGGGAGCAAAATGATTACCCCCGAACTCCAGAAAGGCTTTAGGGCACCCAGGACCTCTGAGGCTGGAGGGTGGGTTGAAAGTGTTCATGGTGGGCAGTTAAGACTTCCAGGTCTCCTCTCCATGTCCTGCAGCAAGGTACTTTCTCTTGCACTTTTGGTAAAACATGAAGATTTAATTTCCGAATAAGGCTGTGAAGGTAAAGAGAGTGAGTAAAAGTCCACATACTTAATTGTGAGGTCCCATCCTTTCCCCCTCTATCTGGTTCCCCAAATACTGGTGGCTGGGTTTATAGGCCACACAGCCTAGGTGGGAGATTGGAGAATACTTCTTTTGGTAACTGGCCCAAGCAAAAAGAACCCTTAGAACCCTACATATGGGGTCCCTACACATTGCTGTTTTATTACAATGCTACCCGCCAATCTGTAGGCCATGCCAGCACACAGAGCTTCTAGCGAGGTTGTTGGTGCCTCCCTCTTAAATGTGAAGAAACAGCCATGCTTACTAGACATTTAAGGAAAATCCTCAACGTTAACAAGAGAACAAAGCAAACAGAAGAAGTTTGAGGAAATAGGTCATGGAAGATACAGAAGAAGATGGCTTTAAAAACTATATATTTAAGTGTCTCAAATTTTAAATTAATGAAACAAGAATAAGATGCTATTAAAAAGGAGTACAGGTTGAGTATTCCTTATCTGAAAGGCTTGGGACCAGAAGTGTTTTGGATTTGGAATTTTTTTTTTTGCATTTTGGAATATTTGCATTATACTTACTAGTTGAGCATCCCTAATCTTAACATTTGAAATCCAAAATGCTCCAATGAATGTTTCCTTTGAGCGTCATGTTGCTATTCAGAAAGTTTCAGATTTTGGAACATTTCAGATATTGGGTTTTTGGATTAGGGATGCTCAACTTGTATTCAGAGATTAAGAGTAAATTCTTGCTAATTAAAAATAGAAATAAGACAGTCAATGGGTAGGTTGGAAGAAAAACTAGAGAATACTTACTAGAAAGCAACTCAAAAAGGAGATGAAAAGTAAGAGCAAAAAGATGAGAAAAATTAAAGGATCCACAGTGGAGATCCAGTGTCCAACTAATAGAAATTCCAAAAAATGAAAACTGGAAAATAGGAGAATAGGAAACTATTAAAGAGTATAAAACTTTAGAACTGGTCTCTATTTCGTGGCTGGCATAATATGTGAAAAGACTCACTTCTGGACAGTTCATGAAATTTCACAACACTAAGGGTAAAGACAAGATTCTGAAAGATTTTTGAGATGGAGGAAAAGGTCACATAGAAAATAGTGGGTATAAGAATGGCACCATAACTAACAGCAAATGGGAAGCTAGAAAAGGTGGGGCTGTCTTCTTCATTCTGAGGAAAAATAATTTCAACTTAGAATTCTATACCCAGCCAAGATGTCAGTCAAGTGTAAGAAAAGAAGCGAGGTATTTTTAGACATGCAAAATTCTGAACAACAATAAAAAATCCACCCCTCCATGTTGTTTCTCCTAAGTTATTAAAGGATGTGCTCTACCAAAATGAACAAGAATCCAGGAAAGAAACACAAAATCAAAGAAACAAGATCCGGCATCGGACAGTGGTGAAGGGAATTCCCAGGACAATGGCTGTGAAAGCAGCAAGAGCAGCCAGACTGGATGGCGGGGGGTGATTTCTGGAGGGCACCTCAGAACACACATCACATGGTGTGTTTGACCCTACTGGTAGCATTTTATACCTTGGTAGAGAGTTTGACAATTAATCAGTTACAGATATAGAAAACTAAGCAAATAGAAAAAAATGACTTAATGCCTCTATGGTAATTTTAATCATGATACAGCATATAGCTTAGTTGTGAGCAATATTTATAGAAATACTAAATGCTGATCTAATAAAAATGTACATGTAACTATGCTGAGTGGGCTTGTATGTTTGTGGGATGGGGTGGAGTAGCAGGGAAGACAAGTCTTCATCTTCCCTGGCAGGTGGTTGACGTTCTAGAGGCGAAACATTGAGAATGAGTGGTGTGGGCATGTGATTTTAGAAACAAGCAGGTCATTAGTAGAAGAAATAGCAAAAGAAGCTACCTCTATGGAGTAGGATTCAGGGGGTGGGGTAGAGTTAGACAGGAAACTGGTTTTCTGTGTGCTTTTAAAATCTTGCATGCATGCTACTTTGGCTAAAGGAAAAAAAACAGGCAGGAGTGTTGAGAGCCAAGGCTGGAGAGGCAGCAGGGTGGAATCAAGGAGGGCCTCAAAACCGCTGTGAGATGCCAGACCAGGTCCAGAGATATGTGTAGGTTTGGGTTGGGCAGACAGCTCAGTGGCCATCACGAGGGGGTGGAGCTGGGGAGTGAGACTGGTGGCAGGAGACCAGTTAGGAGTGTGGCACAGTGTCCGTGTGAACAGAGGGAGGGATTAGTGAACGGATGCAGATGACGGGAAAATTCTCCATCTTCCCACTACCTGGAGATAATCATTGTGGAAGTATTTAGTGTATGTTCTTCATGGCTTATTTCTTTGTTCATTTTTAAAGCAAAAATGCAACTTTATAATCTATGCATTTTGTTACATGATTTTTTCATGTAATAATATAAGACAAATATATTTTTCTACAACAAAGATAGATCTGTGGCAGTTTTCCAATTGCCTTTTTAAATACCAAGGAATACTTACAGGTAATTCACAGAAGGACAGATGTCCACATTAAATAGACACAACAGAAAGCCCTGATGTTACCATACCACGGAAGCACAGACATTTAAATACTACTGTCTGCATCTGGTTGGCACGTTTTTAATGATAATCCTTGCTGGGCATTTATCTGTGGCGAGGCAAGCACTTTAAAAAACAGCTGGTATGTGGAAACAATTATTTCAGAAATTGATTTCATGGCAGCTATAGGGAGCCATCACATAGTTTGAGTGTTTTGACCAACCCTTAAGTTCACTTCTAGGAGTTAAGCCACGGGAACCAGTTGGAGCTGAGCAGAGGCAAAGGCACAGGACGTTGCCGGGTTATATGGGCTGGGAGGGAAGTGGGGGTGGATGTGCAATGGTAGAACTAGCTGAGTAAATTACAATATATACACACAGTGCCACCGTGAAAAATGCCGGTCCTGCCATCCCAGCCTTAGGGTTCTTCAAGCCTTCCCCATTTCCATATTTCCAAATGCCTTTTCCAACAGTGGGAAACCTGGCCACTGTGATCCTCTGGTTCGGGGGCTGCATCAGACGCCTTCTTTTTGCCCCCAGCTCCACCTCTTGCCTGTCTCCTCCCTGCTCTCTGCTGGAGGCTGCCCTGGACAGAGTACATCTGCAGGCTTCCGGGCCCTCTGGTTCCCCATGGGGCTTTGCCAGGAGATTGGAAGGTAGTAGAAGAGTGAAGTCGAGGTGATTCTTCCTGCCAGGTAGTGGAGGGCTCACTCAATCCTCTCCCAGTGCTCTGGCCAGGTGGCCTCTCCGTGGCCATCTTCAGCAGCAGCGTGGGCACCTTGGCCCTCTGGCTTGACATTGATGAGGCCACCCTTATTGCCAGCCATGGTACCTCATCACTCCTTGGTGGTCATTCCTGAACTCTGAGTGCACTGTTAATCAATAATGCCCTTCGTAACTCTCTCCAAACTCTTGCTCTGAGTATGTTTCTGTCTCTTTGGGATTATGACTGATGTGGGTATTATGCTCTAAAAAAACAAACTTTCCCTACAATATTGCATAAATATTCATGTAAATTGTTTTCTAGTGTCAGTTTAAACCATTGCGTGTTTGTATATTCTCATCTTATCCACCAGAGGGGGTGAGTCTGGAATCAAGCATGGAGTCTATTTAAGGCATTTATTAGTTGAAAATATAAAATGTCCTTAGTCAAATACCTGCATCAGCATACTCTAGTGTATAGTTTTGATATGAGTAGCTGTCAAGTGTTTACTTTGTTGGTTTCATGCTTATAAGGCCTGTTCCAGCTCCTGTGTGTTCCCCATATCGTCCACTTAGACACTGCTCTGAGGCTTAGATCGTTGTTCTGGTTCTGTAATGTGCCATTATTTTTCTAGTTATTTAAAAGTGTACTTTGAAACTTTTTAACAGTTTCCATTTAAGTAAATATATTATAATCTTTCTGTAACATTCTATTTGGGATTGATATTATAGATGTACCTTATTGGTTGGGTGATAATATGTTTTAGTTTACCAGAGACAGTTCCAGTTTATGCCAGTTGGCTGATATAATTTATAGCACCCACTTTCATCTCAAAAATGTCCTGATATGGACAATAACTTATATAGTCACTTTCCTCATGAGTGAGTCAAACCTATAATTTGGTGATTCAGTGGTTAAATGTCTGTTTTAAGGAATTTAAGACATGTCTCTGCATTATTTCCTTTTTTAACAGTGTTGTTTGTTGCACTAGCTTTGGAACAACAAAAATCAAACAGATGACAATATGGTGTTGGGCCAGGTATGCTTTTAGGGATGCTTTAAAGGATGCTGCCTGGCTCCCATAGCCTGAGGGCAGCTCTTCTGGGGGCTTATGGGAGCTGGGACACAAACCTGTCCTGAAGGCAGCCAGCACATAGGCTGGCCAGGAGCCTAGGAGGTGGCTACTGTGCCCAGTAGGGATGGTGGCTACTCCGTGAGCCATTAGATTCCCTCTTTTGAGGATGTGAACTGGGAAGTATAGCAAGGAGGAGACACTGAGTAGTGGGGGAAGAAGCTGAAAGTCTCGAGGTCCAGAGAAGAGGGGGATGGGACCTGTGGGTGGATGGGTTGTGGGTCCCCCACAAGGCAGAGGCTGTGCAGGTAGAGAGTAGGGATCCGGTTGGCAGCCAGTCACTGGTCAGAAGATGGCAGCTCCATTCTTCTACTTGCCAAGCCACAAAGCATGGAGTCACCCTTGACTTCTCTCACACCTCATATGGAATCCATCAGCAGGTCCTTGGCTCTAGCTTAAAAGTAAATGTAGCAAGAATCTGGCCACTTTTACTACTTAAGCCTCCACTGTCTCTCCTCCAGAGGACTGTAACAGCCTCCCAGCTGGTCCCTGGCACATGCTCTTGCTGTCCCAGTCTGTTCTTATCCACAGCCAGAGTGGTCTTGTTACAGAGGAAGTCACTTTGCTCCATGTTGCCCAGAAGCCTGGCAGCAGTTACCCATCTCAGCCAAAATAGAAACCAGAGCCCTTAAAATAATCCCTAAGGCTCCACGCAGCCCTCCATCGCTCTCCTCACCCCTCAGACTGTCTCGTCCACTACCCTGCGCTGGCCTCCTGGCCTCCCCTACGTGGCACTCACCACCTGGCATGCTGCATCTTTTTCTTCCTTGTTTGTTTCGCTGTGCTTTCCATCTTAGTAAAGCAGACATGCCGTGAGGACAGGTGTTTCATCTGTTTGGTTCTCTGAAGTCTCCCTAGTGCCTGACATGCAGTGTGCTCAGTGTGCTTATTGCATGTTTGTTGAATGAAATAAGTGATAAGATTATAGATTTGATTATAACAGAATAAAAACATCTGTGAGAGACAACTAAAGTTAAAAACAAATGACAGATTCTGAGAAAATACTTGCAACATTTAATACAAAAGACTAGTAATCTAGAAATCATTAAGAAAAATGATAACCAATAGAAAAGTGGGCAAAGGATTTGAACAAGCCATTCGCAAGAGAGCAAACATATACCTCAAATTTATGAAAAGATAATCACCATCACCAGTAGTCAGGTCAATGCAAGCAGTCAACAACAACGAGAAACCGTTTTCCATATCAGACTGGCAGAAGTTCAGTTCGGTTCCATGAGGGAAGGGGCAGGCACTTTGGCAGCATCCGTGAACACTGAGTACTCAGACTCCTGACCAGCTGTTCTGCCTTTGGGTGTCTGTTCCAGGGAAGTGCTGTGCCATTTGACAGTGGGTAGAAAATAGAAGTGACCTGTCCTCTGGTAAGTTAGGATCACCATGCACAAATCAGAGCTCACATCAGAAGATAGAAAGGCTGATTTGGGAATCATTGAACTTAGGTCTTGAAATGGCTCAGGGTGGAACTTACACTGGGATTTGGTGTGGATGGGGATTGGAAAGGACAAAGCACACTATTTTGACACACTAAGCTAAAAGGTAATAAGTTGGGTTTGTATTAGTTGCCTCTATGAAACAAAGTGTTTTTTTTTAAAGTACATGCATATATATTTATTTAAATATTATTAAGCAAGAAGGAAGAGAGCGGGATGAAACCACTGCCTTTGAGGCATGTCAGCACCTGTGGTCACCTTCAGAGTGTGACTGGAGACAGTGCTCTGCTGTCTTGCTATAGACCTATGTGTCTCTTACTCCAAGATGAGGACCTGGCCAGAGTCTAGCAGGGTCCAGTGCCCTGGAGAGCTGCAGCAGGGGTTTGCATTTATACCAGGACTAACAGGAGAGGCCACTGGGAGTCCAGCAGAGAGCAGGGTGCCCCGAGTGGGCTTGGCCGCCAGGCCTCAGACTTTGGGTGAGCCACATGTCCTCTCTGGGTGCTCGTCCTCAGGAACTGGGGATGGAGAGAACACGTACCACACAAGTGCTGTTAGGATTGCATGAGTTAGGTCACTTCAAGCTGGGCACAAAGTGGACAGCATCACCTGAAATGGTGATGTGCCAGGTACAAGTTGTTCTCTTGTTACTTGTAAGTGTAAATAACTGAGTTATGGGACCTCTTAGTCCTTCCCATGTGCGCATGGGAGGCTATATCCAAAACCAGCAATTCTACTTCTAAGAATTTTTTCTATGGAGATAATTAAAGAGATATGATAAAATGTGTGTACATGGGTGTTGAGATTGGCAGAAAAATGGAAACTATTTACTAATAAAAGTCTTAAAATAGGGGTCTGGTTAAATATTATGTCTAGACTTTCAGTAATAAAAAATGTGATAGATGACCATTTACAGTCTTGGAAAAATGTTTGGTGTAAAAATATGTGGTTATAACAGCATGTAAAATATCCAGGTGCGTGTGTGTGTGTGTGTTTGTGTGTGTGTGTGTATGTAGAGAGAGAAAGAGAATAAATAGAACAAAAGTCTGGAAAATATACACTAAAATGCCATTGGTAGTTATCACTGGGAGATAGGATCAAGGTGTTTATTCCCCTTACCACTGTTTTCTCATCATGTATGTATCATGAACATATCATGCAGAAAAGTCTTATTTGGTGCAACAAATTAGAAATTATAATGGGGATAGACAGCCATTGCAGTACATTGAACTCCATAGAGACAGCGCCGGGACAAGTGAGAGCCAGACGGGCACTGGGCGACTCTGTGCCTCGCTGAGGAAAAAAAACTAAACACGGACAAAGGAGATCCTAAGAAGCCGAGAGGCAAAATGTCATCATATTCATTCTTTGTGCAAACTTGCCTGGAGGAGCATAAGAAGAAGCACCCAGATGCTTCAGTCAGCTTCTCAGAGTTTTCTAAGAAGTGTTCAGAGAGGTGGAAGACCATGTCTGCTAAAGAGAAAGGAAAGTTTGAAGATATGGCAAAGGCAGACAAGGCCCGTTATGAAAGAGAAATGAAAACCTATATCCCTCCTAAAGGGGAAACAAAAAAGAAGTTCAAGGATCCCAGTGCACCCAAGAGGCCTCCTTCAGCGTTTTTCTTGTTCTGTTCTGAGTATCGCCCTGAAATCAAAAGAGAACATCCTGGCCTTTCCGTTGGTGATGTTGCAAAGAAACTGGGAGAGATGTAGAATAACACTGCTGCAGATGATAAGCAGCCTTATGAAAAGAAGGCTGCAAAGCTGAAGGAAAAGTACGAAAAGGATATTGCTGCATACCCAGCTAAAGGAACGCCAGATGCAGCAACAAAGGGAGTGGTCAAGGCTGAAAAAAGCAAGAAAAAGAAGGAAGAGGAGGAACATGAGGAAGATGAAGAGGATAAAGAGGAGGAGGAAGATGAAGATGATGAATAAGTTGGTTCTAGCGCAGTTTTTTTTCTTGTCTATAAAGCATTTAACCCCCCTGTACACAACTCACTTCTTTTAAAGAAAAAAATTGAAATGTAAGGCTGTGTAAGATTTGTTTTTAAACTGTACAGTGTCTTTTTTTTGTATAGTTAACACATTACCGAATCTGTCTTTAGCTAGCCCTGTCCTGGTGGTATTTTCAATAGCCACTAACCTTGCCTGGTACAGTATGGGGGTTGTAAATTGGCATGGAAATTTAAAGCAGGTTCTTGTTGGTGCACAGCACAAATTAGTTATATATGGGGATGGTAGTTTTTTCATCTTCAGTTGTCTCTGATGCAGCTTATACGAAATAATTGTTGTTCTGTTAACTGAATACCACTCTGTAATTGCAAAAAAAAAGTTGCAGCTGTTTTGTTGACATTCTGAATGCTTCTAAGTAAATACAATTTTTTTTATTAAAAAAAAAGAAATTATAATGGGGATAAAATTGAACATATCGGGAGTTTGGCCCTTGGATGTTTTTTTGCCTCTGAAACTTGCCTTCTGGTTTTAGTCTGTGACCTCATACATGCCGTCATGATTACGATCTCTTAGTCATTCACTTGAGCAATGTGCTCAATGTCCTCATTGCGAGAGGATCAGGGTTTCTGAGTGATTCCTTTCTACGAAATAGTTGGCCCTCCACATCCGTGGGCCAGGTATGGATCAAAAATATTCGGGGGAAAATGGTGGTTGAGTGTATACTGAACATGTCCAGACTTTTTTTCCTTGTCATTATTCCCTTAATATAGCATGACAATTATTTACATAGCATTTACACCGATAAGTAGAGGTGATTTAAAGTATACAGGTAGATTCATATAGGTTATATGAAATGCTACACCATTTTATGTGAGGAACTTGAGCATGGATTTTGGTATCTGGGGTGGGGTCTTGGCACCAGTCCCCCGTGGCTGCCGAGGGACAGTTGTACTAGAAAGCCAGCAGAAAGACAGCAGCACGCCCATCCCTTGCTTCTGTCTGAGAGGAGACTGGAAGAGCTGCGCTGAGCTCATTTAGCTGCAGTGTAAGACTGTTTCAGGAAGCAGATGGTTAATGTACTCGGAAGGTGCCTGAGCTTGACTTCAGGAACTGGGTGGTGGCAGTGACTGGGAGTGCCACTGCTTTGAGACGGGAGGCTGATTGGCCAGGCCTGCGGCCAGCCCTTCCCTGCCCATTCAGAAAGCAGCACTGGGCTGTCCTGGTGGCTGGACCAGCCCCTCAGGTATCCCCGGGCCCTCTCAGTCTACCCCACAGGAAAACTTGGCTCCGAGTTAGTTACAGCTCTCCTTTGAAGGACAGAAAGGAGCAAACCTTTCGTGTTGTGCTGTGAAGGAACAAGATGGTCCTTAAAACCGAAGAGGAAGATGGTGAGTCACAGCCCCAGTCCAGGCCTGAGGTGGCCTATGTCAAATGGAGTGGAGTTTTAGGTATCTCTTTTGATCAGTATGTGAAACTCTGTGAAGACAGTTTTACTGAGGGGAGTTAAGGACCAGCCTAAGACTGTAGTTTTTATCTTACTGTTTTCAGGAGAAAGGCTACATAGTGCTGTAGTGGTTAAGAAGCTGAGGTTCTCACTGGTGTGTGTGTGTGTGTGTGTGTGTGTGTGTGTGTGTGAGAGAGAGAGAGAGAATAAGGTAACTCATTGTGTATTTAAACCGAAGGTCCCCCTTCCAATCTTGCTTTCGTTAGAGTTCCGCCATGGGTGTTTCTTGGTGGATTACTGCTTCGTATGTGGTGATTGTGTCTGTACTTCCTGTATGTGAATAACAGTCGGTCAAAAGTTCTGGGAATATCCAGAACGAATCTGATACTAAAAAGTAAGAAGTTAGAGACCAGATTGAAAGCACCAGTGAGATTCAAGATGAATAATAATTTTCTTAAATAAAATGTAACCAAGGGAAAAGACATAATTTGGTCTTTGTCTTTTGGTATTAGAGTGTTTAAAGCCTCACGGCTCTAGAACTTCCTTCATCTGCTCCACGCCCATATACTGTAAACAGTGGAGCTATGAGTAATGGGATGACAAATTTGGTGGCTTCTAAATCCCAAAAGATTCTGCTGAAGAACTGTGTCTTCAAGCACCCTGGGTCAGCACATGAGTTTGTGTGTGTATTTAATTGTGGTACCTTCATCAGATGGCAATGTTTTAATGCCATACGACAAAATAGAAGAATGTGTGCTGATTTGTAGCTGGTAATGAATGATACCAGTAAGTTTGAAATGAACATTAGACCACATTTCAAGGCTAATCTTGTGAAAGTTATATAAATTTGGGCAATCCTTTTTATGCTTTTCCTATAAAGCGCATATTTTAAAGTCTCACATCTAAGTGCAGGTGATTGTAGACTGTGTCTGTGGGGTGATTTGGAAAGCTGTACCACGTTTGAAAGACTTTGGGAGAGAAGGACGTACAAGTGTTTGGGGTGACATGCTTGCATTTGAACCAGGGTGCAGCAGTGAGGGGCAGTTCCAGGCCAGGCTAACATGCCCACGTGGGTTTTTTTGTGTCTGAAAGATGAGTCTACGCTAGCCAAGGTCTTTGTTGCCAAAGGGAACACTGTGAGAGTGGCAGAGGATACTGTACTGATTGTGTTGGGACACTGGGTATGCCAGGCCTGGCCATAGTCCCTCGCACTTACTTGCTTCTGGTGGTTCTGGTGAGCCCAGCGTCAGACCCGCTTGGTTGCTATTTGATAATCCCTGCAGAGTCTAAGTCAGAGGGCTCATATGTCCTCAGCCCCTGGCCATCCTAGAGGCTTTCAAATTCAACATAAACTGCCCCATATGTGTATATTTGATTCCACAGTGGGTGTAATGGGGCTGGCACATGATTTGGGGTAGGGACTTGAGAAATTGGATTGCTGAACAACTTTGCTTTTATTAAGTAACCTGAAAGAGCTGGAGCCTCTCCATTTCCCTTATCCCATCCTAGAGTATTGTCTGTTTGAGGCAGTAGAGGGACAACATTGCCCTTTTAACCACCTTAGGTATTTAGAGGAGAGAATGATGTTTAGGCAGGTGTGAGAGTGAAGAGAACAAATGAGGTTTCCCTTAGCAGGTCCCCCAGATCCCAGGGGAAGACAGAAGTTAAGCGTCAGCATTTTGCTCCTCATAGAGGTGCTTTTACTAGATCTACTGCCCTGAAGAGCACACTTAAAAAGGGTAAGTGGGAGCTTTTGAAAATATTCTTTAAGGAGGTCAGACCCTTTCCTGTTGCACTAATCTCAAACCCACGATCCTTAAGTCAAACATGTTGCTTTCTGTTTCCATCCTTACCTGGTGCATACAATTGTCCATTTTCATTCCAGTATTACATGTGTATGTGTAAGTGAGAATTAACCAGCGAAATTAATTGGGCACTGTTTTCTTAACTGCTATACATTGGGTTTTTTTGCTATTTAATCTTATCTTTTTGATCAGTTAGTTCCCCTTGATTTGCCTTCGAACCCTCTCTTTGGGATGAAATCCAGACTCCTTGGTGTAGGCCCTGAGGCCCTTCACAGGCATACACTAAGCCCTCTTTCTGGTACCAGCTGTGCCCCGGGCCTGACTTGTGATGTGGCCATTATCCCTGGCTCCCAGTTACTCCCCAGGCACCTTACCTTGCTCAGTGTGCGCCATTTTCTCTGATTCTCCGTTTGGGGACTCTGTTGGTCCTTCAAGTCCTGGCGCAGAGGCTGGCCCCTCTCTGAAGCCTCTGGGTGTGCCTGGGCATTCTCTGGGTGCTCGGTGGCCTAGTGTGTCGCTGTTATGGGCTTACACGCCTCTCCCCATGGGCCTTCACGTTCTAGGCAGGGCAGGGACTGCATCTATTTAAATCCCAGCTCCAAGCACAGGCTGCGCCTGTGGCAGATGCTCAGTAAATGCTGAGCTGAAGTAAATCCGTGTATCCCAGTAAGAGAAAAGAAATAGTTGAGGATGCAGCCAGTGACCCCGGAGTGTGAGGGTCTCCATCTTTTGGCGGTTACCTTAGGTAGATTAGTTATTACCTGTTGAGCCTTTTACCTCATCTGTAAACTGGTGGGAACACTGCATAGTTTAACTTCAGGAAATTTGCAGAGTTTATAGTTGAACTATGCTGTAAAGTTAAGAAAAATGGAAATGAAAAAACATTTTAAGCTGTAAGATACCATATGAGTTAAAAATAGTATTGTTTATAGGAAAATATGTCAAGTAGAATTAAGTATGGTGCCTCTCTAATGGGACATTGGATTTTCAGGTTGCATCTAAAATGATATCCTTGATACTAACTTTCTACATTTTCCTATTCTTTTACTGTATTCCTTGGGATTGTGCTAGCCTGGAGTTGGACAGTTGCTTAGGTTGAAGTATTAGCAGGAGTGCCCAAGGCTGTAACTATAAATGAATATCCCCATAAATATTTCTTACTCCCTTCCTTATGGATTGGGTTTGTATTTTGCAGAATCAAAAATGGTTACATCTTTATTTTTAAGCAGGAGCATGTTTGGCATTATATGAAGTACACATCATAGCAAGAAACCTGCATCACCATCTGCTGTGACAAGTTTTGAAGGGGACTTGCTCTGGTTTGAATTTTAAAGGCTTTCCTACTGAATATACTGGAGATGAATTCTCGTGGTGTTGTACAGAGAGTTAGAACTGCCCTTTCTTCTTAATGAAGGCAATGAATAGAAACAAGGGCTTAGATTTTGCCCCTCTGAAAAAAGTTTACTTTTCTCCATTGTCTGAGGCTTCTTGTAGCCTGCCAGGTTTTCTCTTAGTTATGGCATATATTAATACTAATAAAAGCATAGGAGTGGTTGGTCATGACACAAAGTCCAGTTGGGCAGGAGGAATGTGGAAGGCAGCAGGTGGAATGTTCTAAGAAGCCAGCATTAATGGAAAGAAAAGGCAGGTATTGTAGGTCTTGGCGGGCAAGGATCTGAGGTAGTAAGAGCCTTTCTCAGCCTGCAGAGGGGTCAGCTGAGGTGAGGACAAAGTCAGGTGCTGTAGGTCCAAGTAGGAGTCAGAGATGGGGCAGGAGTGGCCTGGGGAAACAGGAGACATTTCAGTTTTTGTTCCGCCCTGCCTGTGGTTCAGACAGGTTTGCTGGAATATGTTTGTGGCTGGGGCCTGACAGAACCTACATACAGTTTACTGCTGGTTAAATCACAGATGGAGGGCTAGACCTTCTGGAATTTTTTTATAGTATCCATCTCTCATTTTCTCTTGGATTTTGACAGCCCTCCAAAGGCAACTTTACTGAATTTACGGCATTCTTGTCTCTGTTCTTCTTTCTGTTTGTTTTCAGCTCAGCTGAGGTTTCCTTTTTAGAAAAGGACTCTTGTAACTGCCATCTTCTCCTGTTGACCTTCTGAAGAACTTCAACTTGTAAGGAATTCAGATGGGTTTCATCTTGCAGATAGAGCCATGAAGTATTTAGCTGAGACAGAGACACTAAAAGCAACATATTCATGGACATTTAAAGCCATGAGGTGCTTCAGAAGTTATCTAGTCCAGCCCTGGTCAGCTCTGCAAATAAAAGCCATTGCTGTGGCCCCTCTTGGATTTGACAGCCCTCCAAAGGCAACTTTATCGAATTTACGGCATTCTTGTCTCTGTTCTTCTCTTCAAGGACTCTCTGAAAACAGAGTCAACATCAGCCAAGAATTTAAGTTAAACAGCCATTGTTGAGATAGAATGGTCTCATGCCTTCATATGTTACTATTAATAGTTACCTTTCTGTTTTTCTCCTGACTATGTGGTGTGTTTGATTCCCTAGACCTAGGTAAAATACTAGGGGAAAAAATGAAGACAGAAAAGTCAAGTCCTGCTGCCCTACAGATCGGCTGGTGTGTGAGCACTCATCCTAGCATATTCCTTCCTTCCTTAAAAAAATAGGTTTTTTTTTTTGTTGTTGTTGTTTTGAGACAGAGCCTCGCTGTAGCCCCGGCTATAGTACGGTGGCATCAGTCTAGCTCACAGCAGCCTCTAACTCCCAGGCTCAAGTGATCCTCCTGCCTCAGCCTCCTGAGTAGCTGGGACTATAGGCATGCACCACCATACCTGGCTAGTTTTTTTTATTTATTTATTTTTATTTTTAGTTGCCCGGCTAATTTTTTCTATTTTTTAGTAGAGACGGGGTCTGGCTCTTGCTCAGGCTCGTCTCAAACTCCTGACTTCCAGTGATCCTCCTGCCTCAGCTTCCCAGAATGCTAGGATTATAGGCGTGAGCCATCACACCAAGCCCAGAAGATAACTTCTTGACTGTGTCATGTTCTTCCTTCCTCTGCTGAGGAATCATGGAAGCTCAACTTCTGACCTAAAAAAGATCCAGTGAATTTCTTTTCTGAGTCAGTGGCTGTTTCTGATTCTCCTTTCTTTCTGGCATCTAAAGTCTCTTTCCCTTTGTATTTTCTGTTAAGAGTCAGGGTTCTGAATCAGAGAATTCAGATGAAAGACCACATGTGAAATTATAGCAGAATGGGTGTTGTTACAACAAGTATCTCATGGACTTTAGAATAGAACTCAAGGATTTCTTCCACAAAAGAAATACTTAGCACCAACCTGAGCAAATGTAAGTGGCTGGTAGCATTTCTGTATTTTCTTTGAATAGAAGTTTTAACGTCAAATTTTGTGTTAGTTATGGATCCAAATATACAGCAAGGCAGAAAAGGAAGAGTCAAAGCCTGCCCTCACTCCCTTCCACAGTCGGTCCTTCTAAAGGTGATTACTGCCAGTGGTGTCAAGTGAGTCCTTCTCAGAAGCCCTGTGCACTTACCAAGCACGTGTGTCACCTGCAAGAAGGAATCCTTACACAGTGATCTGTATATTCCTGCTTCATTCAGTGTGTCTTAGAGATCTTTTTATATTATCATTACGTATCACCCCATTCTTTTAATCACCAAATAGTGTTTAAGTAGTTTCCAAATTTTGCAATTTTGAGATAGTATCCATTAGGTAAACTGTTTTTTCTCTTCTTTTTTTTTTTTTTTAAGACTGGGTCTTACTCTGTCACCCAGGCTGGAGTGCAGTGATGTGATCATAGCTCACTATAACTTTGAACTCCTGGGCTCAAGTGATCTTCCTGCCTCAGCCTCCCAAGTAGCTAGGACTACAGATGACTGCCTGGCTGATTTTTAAATTTTTTGTAGAGAAAGTATCTCGCTGTGTTGCCCAGGCTGGTCTGGAACTCCTGGCTTCAAGTGATCCTCCAACCTCAGGCTCTCAAAGTGCTGGGATTACAGGCATGAGGTGCTGCACCCATCTGGGTAAACTCTTAAATAGGATTTAAGACTCAAATTCTTAAACTTGGCCAGGTACAGCGGCTGACACCTGTAATCCTAGCACTCTGGGAGGCCAAGGCAGGAGGATCACTTGAGGTCACGAGTTCGAGACCAGCCACAGGAAGAGCAAGACCCTGTCTCTACTAAAAATAGAAAAAATTAGCTGAGTGTGGTGGGTGGCACCTGCAGTCCCAGCTACTTGGGAGGCTGAGGCAGGAGGATTGCTTGAGCCCAGGAGTTGGAGGCTGCAGTGAGTTACAGTGATGCCACTGCCCTCCAGCCTGAGCGACAGAGGAAGACTGTGTCTCAAAAAAAAAAAGAATCTTAAATTTGATTCACATCAAATTAAAAGGTGTGTGCATTTTACATTTTGGTAGTGCCAAATGTTTCATGAATTTGCACCCTACCTGCAGTGTGTGGTGTCTGATCCTGGAGGCAGTTCCCTACTTTCAGGGGGGAGTAGAAACAAATTCCCCCCCAAGAGATCTTCAGTCCCCTCTCAGAGCAGGAGCAGGACCTGGCTTTTGCTTCTTTGAAGAAGCATTTTATGCTTTTAGCTTTTACAAAAGAATAACAAGGCATTTTTAAGTATAAGGAATGGAGTAGAATTTAAAAAAAAAAAAAAACAAAAAACTCCAGGGCTCTGGGACACAGAAGGAAGGGAGATTAGGACCCTAAGACTGGCCTACAGGCCTTGTGCTTATCATGCCTGTTGGTGCTTATCATACCTGTGGCCCAGGTAATTTGGGGCTGGGTGGGCCTCATGTGCGCTGAGGGTCTTTGAGCAGCGTGTGGATTAGTGGGTTTGAGATGCTGCACGGTACTAGTATAGCCTCTGCACCTTGTTTTCCACTTCAGAGGCTGTCAGGGAAACAAAGTGGCTGATGCCCATTCCCCTCATACACGTTTCAAAGGGTCATGGTCTGTTTCCAGAGTCCTGTGCCTGCCTGAAACAGAACTGACGAAAGGTGGGGAGTTGACTGTGGCATTTGGGGAATCCGTGTTGGGTGAGGATGGCAATCAAAGCTGTGAGCCACAAGTAGAGGGAGAAAACACTTCTTTGCTACCACTTCTGACCCGGCTTTTACTGCATTGGACAAATGCCCTGCATCCCTTTGCAACCCTTGCAACCACTGGAAAGCTTCCAGCCCCTCTGCTTTCTCATGACGAGGCACTGCTACTTCTTGCTCTTCCGGAAGTGCTGCTTTCTTATCTCACCCGGCCTGATGGCAGAGCAGGAGCCAGCCAGAGCCAGCCGTCCCAGCGACCGATTCAGAAGCTCTGACTGGAGCTTGCTCTTCCGGGCGACCCCGAGCAGCCCCTTATGGGCAGCATTTATTTGGCACTTAGGGGCTGTCTGAATAATTTTTTGTTAAAAGGATAGTAATACATGAGCTCTTTGAGGGCCAAAGCCATGTCTCGCCAGCTTCGTATCTTCCAGAGTACTTGATAGGGTGCCTGTTTACATGGACGGCCTCTTTTTAAAAAAGATTGTTGAATTATGAGTCTCAGAAAATTATTTTTAATAAGTTTCATTTTCTGTGTTGGGATTCCTGAGATTCCTATTCTGTGAGCTGTCATTTTCTCTGATCTCTGGTCACTGTGATTTCATGAACTTGACTGGGCCACAATTTATTTTGGCATCTGTATTCCTTAGATATGAGGAGGGCCACACTGTGGACTTTTTGTTTGTAACTTTTTTCTCTTCTTGCCTGCTCCCGTCCTTGTGTCCTGTTGTTTGTGCCTAGAATTGACTGTAGTTATAGGCTTCGGTACCAGCTGCCTCTGGCGCTGATTCACACTGACACCTTTGTCCAGGTTCACGCTGCAAGTAAATCCCAGCTTGGATGCTTCAGTGGAAGCTGGCCAGGTCAAAGGCAGAGCCACAGAGCCTTGCACGTGACGACTTGGTCTTCCGTAGGAAGTGATAGGTTGGGATTCACCTGCTGGGATCTTTCAGTCCCTGGAATGTGTGTGTATGTGTAGTTGCATAAAAACCAGTGATGTTACCTCAAGATAAGGGATATACCTCTTAGGACTGCAAAAGTACTATGAGAACACTCACAGTATAAGTTATTACTACTGAAAAGCAAGCGCTTAATTTCATGGTCACATGAAATCCCTGGGAACAAGGTGGTGTATGACCGGATGGCAAAATGCATGATACGAATCCAGAGAAGACAGTAGACTCAGGAGGACTCAGAAGGAGTCCAGAAGACAGTGGACTCAGAACTCAGAAGAGCTTCAGGTCTGGCCGGGCGCGGTGGCTCAAGCCTGTAATCCTAGCTCTCTGGGAGGCCGAGGTGGGCGGATCCTTTGAGCTCAGGAGTTCGAGACCAGCCTGAGCAAGAGTGAGACCCCATCTCTACTATAAATAGAAAGAAATTAATTGGCCAACTAATATATATACAAAAAATTAGCCGGGCATGGTGGCACATGCCTGTAGTCCCAGCTACTTGGGAGGCTGAGGCAGCAGGATTGCTTGAGCCCAGGAGTCTGAGGTTGCTGTGAGCTAGGCTGACGCCACGGCACTCACTCTAGCCTGGGCAATAAAGTGAGACTCTGTCTCAAAAAAAAAAAAAAAAGAAGAGCTTCAGGTCTGTTAGTACATGTAAAATGAGCCAGGAACTCGGCTGAAGTAACTGGGGAGTCCTGCCCTGTGATGGGTGGCAAAGATGAGCCCTCAAACAAGAAGAAAGACACAAAGGAAGTGGGCCCAAGCACCCTGGGGGCGCCAGGGAGGAGAGGTGGGACAGCTCACCGCACAGTGAGAGACAAGAAGACAAGAGGCCGAGCCACGTGTGGCATTGGGATGCTCAGTCCGCATTTTTGTTGAAAACTTGTGTCCTTGACAGTGCTATCATCTAAACTGAATGAAAAAAGAAAAAAAAGAAGTATAATTAAGAAGTAAAAAAAAAAAGAAAACTTGTCCTTTTATAGCTTAAAGCAAAAATTTTATAATTTTTCACAAACTTGGTATGATTCTTTTAAATGAGTACCACCATCTTGACACTAAAGTAAAATTGTTCGTGCTATGGCTGTTTCTTAAAAGACACAGGCTGGAATGTAGAGCCAGAGTATTTGGGTCAGGCCTGGTGGCACTGCCTGGTGATGAAGAAGTCTGTCCGAGTTCCCCAGGTGGGCCCAGCCCCCATGGCATGGCACCGGGCAGGGCTTGCAAAGGGGTGGGTGCCTCTGTTAGTGATTTCCTAATGCCAGAAGACTGGAAAGGAGGGAAGGCAGGGGGATGTTTTTAGGGTTCCCCTCTCTGTTGTTTATCTAGAATAGTAGTTCTTAACCAGGGCAGTTTCAGCCCCTAGGGCACATTTGGCAGTGTCTGGGGACATTTTTGGTTGTCACAGTTGGTTGTAGGGAAGAGGTGATGGCGGTGGGGATGCTGCTGGCATCTAACAGGTAGAGGCAGGGATGCAGCTAAACACCCTACAATGCACGGGGAAGCCCCCACAGCGAAGCATGATTGCCAAACGTCAGTGCTGCCCTGATCTACCACAATGATTTATTTTTGTTTTTCCTCCTTACTTATTTTATAACTGTTTTAAAAACCTGTGTCTCCTCCCTTGTTGGTGAAACATACTGTATTTCTCAGTGTGGTCTGCAGTCACCTTGTGTTCTGTTTAATGTGGGGAGGCTGGCCCTGTGGAGCTTGTGCTGTGGGGACCGGGGTCCTATATCTGTGTGTTTAACAAGTGCTCTTGGTGATTCTCGAGGCCTCAGAAGTTTGGAGCTGCTGCACTCAGGTTGTGGCCGTGTTTCTTTTCCCCAGCCATCTTAGATTGTCACCCCCAATCCACTTGCCTAACTTATCCCAACCAGAGTGTCCTCAAAGGTGATGCTGCAGCCTCTGGTGGAGAAAGCCCTGTGGGCGGGTGGAGATATCACACTGAGTGATACCACACTGAGTAGGAGGGTAGTCCTAAAAGGGCTTGAGCAGTGAACGTGGAGATGGAGGGCATGGGGTCCCCCGGAGGAGGGGTGCAGAGGACAGTGCCTCGGGAACCCCTCCAAGATGGTGTTGGAGCAGTCTGGTCAGCTACTTTGCCTGCTGACTTGGTGCAGAGCAGTGACAAAGGCTGGGCTTTTGTGCCTTGGGGGGGTGACAGAGCATCCACTCCCCAGATCTGGCCTCTTGTGTATCCATGCGGTGAGGAGAGGGCATCTTGAGTAAGGGTTAACATCCTTCCAGTGAGAGCAGCCATCAGGGTTTAGCTTCTAAAGGGGAGAAGAAAGCCGGTGGAGCCTGGGAGCAAATGCTGGTGGTGCTTCCCCTCCCCCAGGCCGGGAATGGGGGTAGTAGGAGGGGCGGGCTGTGATCGCATTCATGGACGCGAGCAGCACACACTCCGCGTCAGCCCCGGCTGCAGCTCCGAGCGCCCAGCTCCCCGCTCCAGCCAGCCTTCCCCGCCAGGCTCAGCGCGTTTACACCCAGGGCTTGGGCTCGGCTTTTGTTTCTTCTGGACACCTCCTTCTCTGGCCTTGCCGTGCTGGCATACACATGCTGTCCTTGCTCCTGCTCTCTTTGCACCTAGAGCTGTGGGAGCTCCCGGCAGCCTGGGACTGTGGGATCGCTGCACAGAGCCACCATGGCCTCTGACGTGGAGCACTGCGACCTGCCGAGGCTTTGATGTTGCTGCCCGGGGCTTGCCAGGACACGGGCCGTAGGAGAGGGGACTCGCTGTGGGTAAGAGGCTGGGTGGGTGGTGTGTGAGCCACTTCTGCGGTCCCCCGTTATGTGCCGCTGCCTGCTTCTCCCACCCAGAAGCCAGCAGCGGGAGCTGATGTTTCTCTGCATGTCTGTCCTTTGGTTCCGCATTCTGTGCTCTCTTCTCCGAGGGTTTTTCCCCTGGCACCTTTGGATAGATGTTCAAGCATTCAGTTTAGTCTCTTCTAGGCTTGAGACTTAGGAACATGCCAATAACCAATTTCCTTTCCAGCTTTGGTGAGGTTAGAAATAGGGTGGCAGAAAGCAGAGGGGCAATTCAGGGTGATTCTTCCCCTGTAGGCCTGCCTGCCCACGGAGTTTCTGTTTCACTCCCTGTGGGGTTTGGAACCTTTCCTGGGCGTGGGTAACCCTCTTTCTAGAAGTACACATAGAAAAGGAGTTGGAATTGTACATCGAACTTGATCCAGGGGTCCTTTCCAGCTGTTAGACAGACCGAGGGAGAATGTTTAAGTGTACAGAAAAATCCAGGGCTTTACAAAGGCCCGGCATACAAATAGATTTTAGGAATGAGGGTGCAGTGAGAGAGAATTGACTCTTAAAACCCCCACCAAGCCTCTGTTTTGAACATGGAGGGGTGTGGTGGCCCAGCTGTGCAGGCTGACAGTGATTGCAGCTGGCAGGCGCGGGAGTGGCAGTGCTTCACCCTGGGAACAAGAGCGTCTCCTGCCCCCTTGGGAGGAGGGACGAGCACAGAGGATTTGGTTTGCTTGGTGGCAGAGGGAATCACAGGCTTTCCCTGGATTTCAGGACCGTGCCTCTTCTCTCAAGGAGGCCCATGATAGAAGAGGGCTCTTCCCTGCTGAGCTCGTCCCAGCTCTGTGTTCAGTCCCTGTGATCCTTCCAGAAGCAGCCGTGGAGACAGACGTTGGAAGTCTGAGTGCCAGGAAGAAGCTGCTGTGAAACCCCAGCTGTATCAGATGTCACTGTGAGGTTTTAGGAAAGGTTAAGCATCTTCAAATAATTGTTTTCTAGTTTTTAGCTGTTATAGAAAGCAGATGTTAACTTTGTTTTTCTAAACCACATTCTTAGGATAAAATTTTATGACTTAGTTTCTGTTACTGCCTTGAAAAGTGACCTCATTTCCCTTTGATTTACTGGATAAATCATAACATGCAAACTAAGTCTTTGAGTTCTAAGATTAAGATAAGATAGTAAAATACTTTTCATTTATAAGACTGTTTGTAGAGTTTTTTAAAATATACATTCTTTCATTTGAGAAGGACTGCATCAATGACATGCCCATTACATACAGTGGGGGTAGGAGGAAGTCACAGTCTGCCCAAGGTCAGAAAGTAGTCAGTGAAAACCCAGGCAGGTGTCTCCACTCCTCCCCCTCTTGACCCTGGGCAGCTGTCTCGTCTGATTTCAGTTGTTAGGGTAGTTCTCAGAGTAGTTGTTAGGGGAGATGTCTCTAAGCCTGAGAACAGGAATGAAGTCTTCCTTAAAATGCAGAATGGTAATCAAATCTTTAATAGACTGACTTCTACTGGGGAGACTGGATGGTTTTTGCATGGAAAGAATTTAAACTAGAATAGTCTAAATATTCATATTGGCAATTAGCTGGAAGGCACCTCTGGCTCTCCATGTTGAATACCATTTATGCTAGCTGAGTGCTAATTTAATTCTTTGGTCCTGGTCCTTTTAGAAATCTCTTAGGCTGCAAGTTGGTGGTGAGACACTTGTTTTAAAGTACTCTACACAAAAGTCAAATCATAGTTTCTTGGGAAAGCGACTAAGGTAAGCAGAAATTGGGAAGTTAGAATATTGCTATTAAATTTTTGTTTATTATTTTTTCATGTTTCCTTGTCTAAATGTTAATTTATCTTTAATTGTGGTAAAATACATATAACAAAAAAATTATCTTCTTAACCATTTTCAGTTCAATGGTATTAAATATATTCACATTGTTGTACAACCCAATTACCAAAACTTTTTCATCTTGCAAAACCGAAACTCTGTCCCCATTAAAAACACCACCTCTCGTTTCTTTTTCCCATCCCCCTCCATTCTGCTTTCTGTCTCTATGAATTTGGCTGCCCTGGTCACCGCATATCAGTAGAATCATATAGTATTTGTCCTTTTGTGACTGGCTTATTTCACTTAGCACAGTGTCCTCAAGGTTCATCCATGTTGTAGCATGTATCAGAATTTTTTTCCCTTTTTAAGGCTGAATGATGTATTAAATTTTAGAAAATATTGCTATGGTTTTGACCGAATAGAAAGGAAGTATAATTGGTTTCCCAAAGTTGAGAGACTTTCTGTAAAGGTGTGAAGTGAACTCATCTGCGTGTTATTGGCAGAAAGTGTGTCACCCTGGTCTTAGGGCTCTAGTCACACCCCTTTTCTCTGTCTACCTTCCCACGTGCTATGATCCCTAACAGTTATCCTGAGGCCTATCTCTAAATTTAAGGATTTCAGTGAAATCTTGGAATCATAAGCTTTTTGTTTTACATTTCTGTTCTGTTGCCTTTTACCTGAAAGTTACTCTGAATTTTGGTTGCATTCTCATCCTTGTCTTAAAGATCTTATTTGAAATGTGAGCATGGAATCGAAAGTTTTGTGAAAGTTGAAAATTACTTTTCTTAGGGCGAAAAAATTTTCCTAAACCAACCCATTCTCCAAGTGTAGTCATCATCTATATAAGAACTTTATCTTTTGAGTACTTGGCTGTTTTTTCCCCCCCTTTGCTGCCTTGCCCACAGTTCTTAACCATGCCTCACAGCACAAACTTCTCAACTTGCGGTTTTTAACTTACCAGATTTTGTATTGCTGAGGGTGATTTGTGTTTTCCTCCTACAATGTAAAAATTATAGTCTGTTTTAAAGAGCATCCTGCTCAGGAAGCAACCTCTTATCTTACTGTTTACTTTGAGGCACAGATAGGTGAAGTAACTCGCCCAGGGTCACGCAGCAGGTGAGCATGGACCTAGGCTGGGGTTAGGACCCCAAGACCACGACATGTAGAGTGGCAGTCCCCTGACTAGCCCCAGAAGTTGGGTGAGGTGTCCCTGCTGTGGACTCACACAGTGTCCCTCGTGGTCCCTCTTTAACACATGCTCCTGAAGTTGTCCTTGCATCTGCAGATGTTTCCTGCGACTGCCCCTCCTACAGGAAGGACCCAGATCTGGCTCTTCGATATTGTATCCCCATGGCCTTGCACGTACCATGCAAGCAGTAAATGTACTGAATGAGTTAATGATGACATAGGTGGAAAGAAACAAAAGAGGAAGATTAGATAATTAATTAGATAAAGGAAAGAAACTTGGCATTTGTTGGGCACCTGCTTGTGCCAGCTGTTTTATCTTCTTTTCCTTCACTTATTCCTCACAACATTGCCAACAGTTGAGTGCGGTAATTCCATTTTACAGATGGACAAAACTGAGGCCCAGAGAGGTTAGGAGTTGGCTGAACATTGGTATGTCTCCAAAGCCTGAGTTCTTCCCAGTATTTTGAAGTTTTTCAAATTATAAATCCCTGGGATTTCCCGGGAGACAGAAACACTTGTAGGGTGGTGCAGAGGGCAGCGAATAGGCCATTTTGTTCAGGGTGTGACTAGCGGGATCTACAGGTGTGTGGTCAGTGGGTGCTGAATGCTGTCGCTGCTGCTCAGGACATTTGGAGTTTTCTTTACCCCGCAGGCCCTGCGATTGCTGTGTCTTTGGAGGTGGTTTCCCAAATTTGCTGGAAATTGAATCTAAAAGCCCAGTTTGTAGGTAGTCAGTTGTCCCCCCAAGCAAATGGCAGTTTCTGCAGTGTGTAGAAAGCTGGCTGCTTTATTTCTCCACTGCTGCTGCTGCTGCTGCTTTAGCCAGGGTCTCACACAGGAGAGAGAATGTGTATGTGTGTTTTCAGTGTTCGTGGAACTCCCTGGTCTGTAAAGGGGTGTAGCCTCCATTAGCAGGAGGGTACCCTTGGGAGCAGGCCACCTGGGGGGCTGAGGAAGAAATGGCCATGACCTCCTTGGCCTGGGAAGAGCTCTAAATGCTAGTTACCTTACGTGTATTTACCTTCTCCACAAGTGAGAGAACGGTAGGCCTCTCGGGACACTTGGGCTCGCTTCTTAATTACTTTTTAGAATGTTTCTCTTCAGTACTGGTTTAAATGTGGACTCTTTTTATCCATTGAAAGGCAGGGGCTATAGGAAGGATGCCAGTTAATAATTACGGTGGTAAAAATAAGTGGTTTCTTGAGCAGAGGGATCTGGTGGTAGCAGGATGGCCTCAAAGAGTGGCATCTAGGTTCTAAAGCATCCCTTTTGGACACACTTTCATCACCCATGGGGAGTTAAGACTGCGGGAGGACACTGTGGTCCATTTGGGTGGCAGCTGCCATGTGTCCGTGAGCAAAACCTGCTGCCAGAGGGCTGCATTTTCAATGAAACTTCATGGCGTGTCACTGGGCATCTGCCTGTGGCCAGTGGAGCGGGGATTGCAGGGTTTTTGACCAGAGTTGGCCATGTGCTCATTAATGGTCCCCTGGCTTGGAAAAGAGGGTCTGTCCCTTTAAGACAGTCCTCCTTTGTATGCACTGATGGAACCCATTTCAGCTCTGGGTTTCTGCGGACTGTTAAAATCTGCAAAGCAACATTTAAATAAATAAATAAATGAAAGCTTCCCTTGTGTGGCTTTTCTATTCACAGCAGAGCACAACGGCCCCTGTTGTTTTCCTTACTTTAATCCCCTTCATTAAATTGGAACCCTGGAAAGCGACGGTGAGGGGGCTGATGCTGGACATCCCCTGACTGCCAGCCGGACACCTTGCATATTAACCTTCACAGGCGTGGATTCCCGGGCCTCTCTGGTGGTGGGCGAGGAGGGCGGGTGGGTGGTGTGTCGGGGCGGCTCTCCCTCTGATCGTCTCCATTGTGCTCAGGCTGGTGGCAGGGACAGCCTGCTGCCCTTCCCAGTGTCCATTCTTCTAAAGAGAAAAGAATTTAGCCGCCTCCCTGGCACATAAGCGTGGCTGCAGCACGTGGCAGTTGGGGGAGGGAGAAGTTGTCTGTTGCTCTGCCATCTGGCCCCTCGGAGCCAGCAGTTCTTTTACAGTTTAACCCTCATGGCTACTCGGGAGAGAAGTGGCGTGAATAGACCGCCTTCCCAGGCCGCGCATGCTGCTTTCCCAGATACTCCCAGGGTGTAAAGTACCAGCTCTTCCTTTCCTGTCCTAGCTGTGGCCTTGGCAGCATCCTTAAGACACCAGCCAAGATTGTGGGAATCAGTGACACCTCCTGCTATCCAGCAATAGCGTTGATTCTTTATGCTGTTAAATGAAACCAAGCATTTTGTCTTTGAAATTTTTTTCTCTCGTGGTCAGCATGAGAATGAGGACTTGAATTAAAGATTTGCTGTTGCATTGATAAGCTTATGCAGAGGAAAATACTTTTGTTAAAATGTTAGATTTTTCCTCTTTTCCAAGCAAAATTCCTCTAGAAAAAATGAGATCTAGATCGGCTTTTATTTATTTATTTTTAAGTTCTTAAATGATTTGTTGAATCAGAGGGAAGCAGCATTGTGAGTTAAGGTTACTAAGTATGTGATAAAGAAATAGTTGAGAAATCGTGAGCCTAAGTCAGAAGACTGGATCAAATAAATGTAAATACATGTCTTGTTTATTCTTGCTGAAAATTGGCTAGAAGCTTTTTCTGTCTGACTAAAGGACACAGAAGGCCCATTTTTTCTAGTAAACATAGATTAACATTTTTATCTTTTGTTTTTTAAATTGTCATAGTACATACATGTATTTATTTCAAAGCAGATATTCCAGGGCTGGTACATTCCATCTCTCCACTCCCAGACCTACTCCTAAAAGCACCCACTACTTTTTTATTGACACATAATATTTTACATATTTATGGGGTACATAAGTAAGGATATTTGTGGTTTCTGTTACCTTGAGTGTTTGTCATTTCTGTGTTGGGAAGGTTTTAAATCCTCTCTCTAGCTACTTTGAAATATATAATACATTGTTGCTGACTGTGGTCACCGTACTTTGCTGCAGAATATTAGAACTTCTCTCTGCCATCCAACTGTGTGTTGGTACCCACTGGCCAACCTGTCTTTGTTCCTGCTACCACCCACATGCCCTTCTTGGCCTCTGGTATCTGTCATTCTATTCTCTGCCTCCGTGACATCAAGTTTTTGAGCTCCTGTATATGAGTGGGAACATACAATATTTGTCTTTTTGTGCTTGGCTTATTTTACTTAACATTATGACCTTCACTTCCATCCATATTGCTGCAAATAACATGATTTCATTATTTTTATGGCTGAATAGTATTCCATTGTTTGTATATACCACATTTTCTTTATCCATTTGTCCTTGGTGAACACTTAGGTTGATTCCCTCCTACCTTTGCTATTGTGAAACGTGCTGTGATAAACATGTGAGTGAAGGTATCTGATTGATACACTGATTTCTTTTCTTTTGGATAAATACCCAGTAATAGGATTACTGGATAAGAGTTCCCTTTTCTCTGCGTCCTCACCAGCATCTGTTATTTTTTTGTCTTTTTATTAATAGCCATTTTAACTGGGGTAAGATGATATATCTCATTGTGGTTTTGATTTGTGTTTCCCTGGTGACTAGTGATGTTGAACATTTTTTTATATAGTTGTTGGCCATTTATTTGTGTGTCTTCTTTTGAGAAGTGTCTGTTCATGCCCTCTGCCCACTTTTTAATGGGATTAGATTTTCTTTTTACTATTGATTTGAGTTCCTTGCATTTTCTAGATATTAGTCCCCTGTCAGATAAATAGTTTACAAATATCTCCCTCCATTCAATATGTTGTCTCTTCATTCTGTTGATGGCTTCCTTTGCTGTGCAGAAGCTTTTTAAGTTTAATATAGTTATTTGTCTATTTTTGTTTTTGTTGTCTATGCTTTTAAGGTCTTAGCAATAAAATCTTTGCCTAGATCAATGTCCTGAAGTGTTTTCCCTATGGTTTCTTCTAGTAGTTTTATAGTTTTGGGTCTTATGTTTAAGTTTTTAATCCATCTTGAGTTAATTTTTGTATGTGATAAGAGATGGGGGTCTAGTTTCATTCTTCTGCATATGGATATTTAATTTTCCCAGCTCCATTATTGAAGGTGTCCTTTCCCCAGTGTATATTCTTGGTACCTTTGTTGAAAACCTATTGGCTATAAATATGTGGATTTATTTCTGGATTCTCTATTCTGTTCCATTGGTCTGTGTGTCTGTTTTACACCAATACCATGCTGTTTTGGTTACTATAGGCTTGTATTAATAATATATTTTGCAGTCAGGTAATTTGATGCCTCTAGCTTTATTCTTTTTGCTCAGGATTGCTTTGGCTATTCAGGCTCTTTTTTGGTTCCATATATGAGTTTTAGGATTGTTTTTTCTAAATCTGTGAAAAATGATATTGGTACTTTGATAGGGATCACATTGAATCTGTTGATTGCTTTGGGCAGTATTGTTATTTTAATGATATTAATTCTTACAATCCATGAACATGGAATGTCTTTCCATTTGTTTATGTCCACTTTAATTTCTGTCATCAGTGTTTTATAGTTTTCCTTATAGAGATCTTTTACCTCCTTGGTTAAATTTTTTTCTAGGTACCAAAGCAGCCACTATTAATTAACTTTTTCTGATTTTAGATCTTATGTTAGCGCTGCCAAGTTCTTACATTGCTGGTTATTTTGTCAAAGATTATCTCCTGCCTTCTTCCTGTGATGGGTGAGGATACAACTCACATCATTCTCCCTATCCATGTTTGATAGTTTATCACAATTTTCACTTCCTATATTTGTACCTTTCAAACTTCCACAAGCATGTTTACAGCTCGGATTCTTGTTCTATCAGCCTTGCCTGTGCCTCTGGGCTCCAGCGTAGGAGGAGGAAGCTTGTGGGGGGGACCCTGCTTGTCTCTCCACTTTGCCCCCACGTCCTTCACACTTGTGCCAGCTCTTCCTTCACCATTGATAACAGATAGCTTTTCTTCTCTAGCCTGGTTAGTCTTTTGGGCTTTGTGTACAGGTTGATTCTAAAAGTTAACCACCAGTAAACAGCGCCGTGACAAGACTGTAAATGCTGCTCACCCCAGAGCCAGCAGCCCACTCAAAGGGAGCTGTTCCTAAAAGGCCCGGATGATGCCACACATGGCTTGTTTCATTCTTTTCATGGTTCCCTTTAGTGTAGCTTTTCCTGTCTCCTGGTACTTTTTATTCTCTTGAGAGGAGCATGAATGATGCCACTCATATCCCAAATATTTCTCAGGAGCTTTCTCCTTCGCTCCCTGGTTTCTTATCGATTTCATTCTTTGCAGTGACATTCCTCTTGCAGCCCTTTGGGTTCCTGTTCTGACCCGATCCGGTTTCCTTCTGTCCGTCCAGGGTCTGTGTTTGTTATCCTCAGACTCCGGAGTCAATCTCTGTCTTCGCGTTCATGTCTTCTTCCTCCTGAAAGTAGCTGCTTCAGAAGGGGTTCACGGGAGACAAACTTTCTGGCCTTTGTGTGTCTGAAATGATTTTATTTTACCCTCCTGCTTGCCTGAGAATTCTAGGTTCAAGTCATTTTTTTTTAGAAGTTTGAAAGCTGTACCCCGCTGTCTTCTTCGGTGCCCTGTGTTCTCATTCTGACACCGGCCAGAGTCTGCCTTCACAGGGGGTCTGATTAATCACTCCTGACCCCCTCACCCGTGCATGTTTTAGAATTTTCCTTACTCCTTGAACTTCTGAATTTTTCCTATGAATATTTCTCCAGAACTTAAAAAAAAAAGTTTTATCATACTGAATGAATTGATGTTTTTGCTTCTGTTTTCAGTTTTGCTTATATTTTTCAAGTCTTTTCTTTTTGCTCTTGTTCTACAAGAATGCCTCAACTTTATCTTTTAATCCCTTATTGACTTTTTTATTTTGTAGGGATGCATAAGGAGCAAAAACACGTTTAATTTGCAAGGATGTATTCCTTTTCTGTAATTGTCCCTTTTCCAGAGTTTCCTACTCTTTTAAAGTTTTCTTTTGCTCCCTCATTGTCTCTGTTTGGTCCGAGTGGGTTTTTCTGTTCCCTCTCATTCTTTCTCCCTCATGCTGCAGGTGTGGTCATCTCTGTAAGTGGAAGAATGAAGCAGAGGTGGCTCAGGTGGGAGCTGTGTGTGTGGACTGGGCCATGTTGACAGGGAGGCTTGGCTTTGGGGTGAGTGGACACCCAATTTGCAGTAGGGTACTCTCAGGTCTCCCTGGGCACCAGCTCCGTGCTCACTGCCCACTCACCAGAAAATTGGTTCAGTTCTTTTGGTTTTGCCTGGGGGTATTTATTTTCAAAATCCTTAGTATGCTAGACCCCATGCTGGGTACCACAGACACAAGAGTATGTGAGGCAGACAAGGTCCCTGCCCTCCTGGAGTTTACATTCTGCAAGAAGATATTAGCACTTAGCACTCTTCCTTTGCATTCTCTGTCTGGGAGTTTGTCGAAGTCTCTTCCTATGGCCCTTCTCCGCAAACTCTTTGATATTGTAGTTTTATGGATTTTTAAAATTCTTTTATTGTTTACTTAAAAGCCACTACTTAAAACAGTGGCTTGGAAGGTAGAGAACTGGCAGCACATTTTGAATTTATAATACAGAAACTAGATCGTGACCTTCTGGGAAAATTGTCATCTGTGAATACTAACCTAGAATAATTGGGTGCTCAAATTCTGAAAAGAAAGGAACCACTGAGAGTTCCCAGTTCAGAATGATGAAAGTTGGTTTCTCAGGTACACAGCAGTCTTGAGATAGGAGTTTTTTTACATGGTGCCTGTTTTTCGTCGGCCTGATTATAAGGACCTTGAATTTAGTCCTGCCTCTGCTTGCGTGGAGACTGATGATCTGATTAAGCAGCTCTATACCTTCAAAATAAAATACTGATTATTGAGCCCCCCCCATGGAATGGAATAGCTGTTTTAAAAAATGAACTGTTGCCTCAATTTCAAAATCATGTTATATTGGAATGAATATTTGTCTTCTCGAACCTCAGGAAATTAGTTTCTTAAAGGGATCTTCTAGTTTTCCTGGACTAGAAATTTTTCTGGTCTGTGAAGCCCAGAAAAATTATAAAGAACTCCTTTAAGCATGCTTTTCTCTAGAGTGGGGTATGTATGTTGTTTTTCAAAGTGGTTTTTGCCATAAGTAGAGCTGACTTGTTATTTGTCTTTCTCCTGGGGCAGGTAGGGTTTTTAAATTTTTTCTTTATTTTTGGAGAACGGCTCAGCCTGGGGACAAACTAGGGGAGATGAGAATCCTTGTAATACTGATGGATTGCTGGGCTGGACACAGGAATAGGGTGGAGAGCAGGTGTGCAGGCGATGCTGTTTATGGTTCCACCTTGCCCTGGTCGTCACCCCCAGTTCTCAGGGGTGCAGTCTAAGGCCCACTCTTATGAAGATGACCTGCATCTGTTGAATCTTCAGAGTGACTGACCTTTCCAGCCTTTAAAAAGTAGAAGAGTGTTTTTCAAACTATAGGACTCAATGCATTAGGTAGTTTATGAAATCAGTTTAGTTGGACTACAGCCATTGCTAAGGGAACTAACAGGGAAATAACAGAAAATACCACTGAATTTCACATGATGATTATTCTTGATACTTTTCACATGTGGGGGAGATTGGGTTGTGATATAAAATGCATTTCTTATGGTGGATCTTGGAGAAGTTTAAAAGATACTTTTCTAGAGAAGGATGGGGATAAGCTGGGTAAAAAAGAAAAAAGCAGCTTTTCTAATGTTGCTGATGAACCCATTCTGTAGGTTTCACTGTGATCTGTTTCTAGTCTCTTTTATTGTCGTGGTTTTTATGAATTATTTTGGGAAAAATAACTGCCCTGTGAATGTAGTAGATTAAGTTTTAATGCCACAAGCATTAAAGTGTGTGTATCCTAACTGGCTCTTAAGCAGAGATGTTATTCCAACTCTGTGCTGTCCAGTAGAAATATAATATTAATATAAGCCACAAATGCAATTTTGTTTCCTAGTAGCCCCTGTGAAATCAATTAAAATAGTATAGTTTATTTATTAAGTTACTATGTATCAATGTATAATCAATATAAAATATTATTTGAGAGATATTTTACTTTCTGTAGTAAGTGTGGTATGTATTTTATGCATACAGCACATATTAAACTGAGCAGTCACATTTTAAGTGCTCAATATCACAGGGGCCTTGTGGCCACCATGCCATATTATACAATGCAGCTGTGATTTATTTAGGCCCCTACTAGAAGGATAGGAGGACATGTATCCTGCCTTTCCTCTTGGGGGTGTGGGTACCTTTTACTTTGCCACAGAGGGAACAGGAGCCAACCCTTTTGAGCTCCTGCTGAGCACCAGGCAGGGGTCCAGGCACTTTAATTACTCTGTTTCCCTTTGTTCTTACAGCAACTTTATGAAGTGGGTGATGGTATGTCCACTTTATTGATGACAAAATGTGGTGCAAATAGGTTGAGTAACTTGTTCAGAGGGACCCAGTTTGGCCCATGGTAGATTGGAGCTGGGCTTGAACCTGGTCTGGCTGGTTCCGATGCTGTTCTTCCCATTGGTCCGCATGGCTCCCACAGCACGCATGGAAGGGTCATCTTGGAGGGCGTCCTTTGAGCTCCTATTTGCGTAGGCAAGGGGGATCGAGTCGCTGGAGGAGCGCAGAAGTATTTCATGGTGTCGACTGTGATCCAGGAATCAAGTAACTTTGTTCTGATGATAGGAACGCATTTTAAAACATCACTCAAACCATGTAGAAGGACACAAAGCAGAAAGGGAAAGTCCTGTAATCCCTGTCCCTTAAGTTAAGCACTGACTTCGGTTTGGTAATGTCCTTCTACATGTTTTTCTCTGTACATACAGTCTCTTTCCTCCACCCCCTCCCAGAAACAGCACAAAACTATTCATGCTGCTTTGCAGCTTGCCACCCCACCCCCCACTTAAGGGTGTCAGGGACATCTTTCCACGTTATCCAGCCTGGTGAGGTGGTGACGTTCTTTCTCTGACCACCGGGCAGCTGAG
The DNA here is from genome assembly GCA_008750895.1 of Mirza zaza. Taxonomy (NCBI): domain Eukaryota; kingdom Metazoa; phylum Chordata; class Mammalia; order Primates; family Cheirogaleidae; genus Mirza; species Mirza zaza. Next base: position 99,485 of record VSMD01093791.1, read on the forward strand.
GCCTAGAGCAATTGATTAAAAGTGGCCCAAGTCTTCCAGCTGGGAGGGATGAAGATGGGAAGGCAGTCAGCTGATATTCATGCTCTTTCACTCACAGCCATCCCAGTTCAGCCTCCAGCAATCTTTTCTCTCTGGTTTTTCTTCCAAGGGTTCCTTTCTCAGAGCTTTTTGGTGTGATTTAAGGTCCTTCCTTCTTTCGAAAACCTGATGAGAGTTTGGAGCCAGAACTGCTCCTGGCAGTTGGTCATTTCTGGAACTGGCTTCTAGCTTCTTTCTTGGTATCTTTCTCCTTTTGTGGTCTCTGGATTTTACTTTGTTTCTGGTGAGATAAAAGCTTTCTTAGTAACATTTCCCTCCGTTTTTGTAGTTCCCAGTGACCTGACTGCCGAGGAGCGGCAAGAGCTGGAGAACATCCGACGACGCAAGCAGGAGCTGCTGGCCGACATTCAGGTGGGAGACGGCATGGTGACTTTGCCGACATAAAAACCACAGCGACAGTTCTATGTGTGTAAAAATGTGTGCTTTACAGAGTGTCTTCTCACGACACTTGTGACCTCCTCTCACTGGAGCTCTGCAGTGTGTAGTATTGTCACCTTTGCTTTACAGGTGAGAAAATGGAATCTCAAAGGGGTGGGTGGTTTGTAAAAGTTTAGCTGTCACTTGTCAGAGCTGGAGGGACCCTCAGGTCCCCTGTCTTCTGATCAAAGTTGTCACTGCTGTGTTTACCATGCTGAGTGGAGAGCGGGTGAGGGGAGGTGATGAGAACTCGGGCTTCAGGTTAAGCTAGATGCCCTGGTCCTGGCTGTGCCACTTACTAGCAAATGATTTGAGATAAGAGAGTTTTGGTTCTTTGAACTTCAGTTTCTTCATCTGTAAGATATGAACGAATACTCCTGCTTCACAGGTGGTTGTAAGGATTAAATGAATTATTATTTATAAAAGACGTAGCATAGTTTCTGGTCCCTAGATGTGCTAGTCAGTGATAGCAATTTTGTTCTTTTTCCAAGTTCCTTTCCATAACTGCCAAGCTTTGTAAGAAATGTCATAGAAGCCAATAATTGTATTGTTTTAGCCCTGAGGCAGCAATTGCTATTCTTCTAGAATTTTTTATAAACTATCTGGTGGGGTGAAAGAGGGAACCCAGTTACCCCAAAGCGGCACGACGTGGTGAGGAAAGACTTGACTTGCTCTGGTGTGATTTGAGTGTATTTTGATAGCTTGCCCTGATTCTTTGGTTCCTGTTCCACTGGTCGATGCTGAGAAAGCGAAGTAGTTCTCAGCTCAGGTCCCCTTTGCTGTTAGAATCTGTTTGTTCTGACCAAGGACCTGCTGCAACTGGGAGGGTGGTGTGGACCAACAGCCTCTTTGACTAGACATTCCCTCTGCTGGCCACTTGGCGGCAGTGTTGGCCCAGCACAGCTGCTGCTGACGTGCCGCCTGGGCTCGGGTGGGAGAGTTTGTCCTGGGAGCCTCCATCACACTTGTGTTTAGGAAGCTGCGGATTTGTCCTGAAAGACTGTGATGAAGCAGCCATCTTCCAGTGGAACATGCATTTTTTACATGGCATCTATGCTTCTAACTTTCCTAGACTACAAACTCTTTGAGGTTAGGAGCTGCATCTTGTTCTGCCTTTGTGTTTTCTAGAATGCTTACTGTCTGGTAGGAGCTCAATAAATATTTGTTGAATAGATGAATTTTCCTAATTTATTTTATTAGATTTTTTGGTTTGTCTTATTTCATTTTGCTTTTATTTTGTTTTTGGTTGGAGGGGGTTATGCGAGATTTCGTAAGCCTTAATTTGTATCTTCCTCTTTTGGTAACTCTGGACTGTCTGTTTTGTAGAGGCTGAAGGATGAGATAGCAGAAGTAGCTAATGAAATTGAAAACCTGGGATCCACAGAAGAAAGGTGGGTCATCCTCCTGCCAGGTGGTTTTTGTGGTTGTAGCTTCTCAAAGCGTGCTGGCCTTAATTGCGCTGACTGGGCACACACGAGGAGAAAGTAAGTTTTATGTCTTCCAGTTCCTGACGGACATGTTCATACCCATGCCTTCTGCCTTCCAGCCTTTACTGCTAGGACTCCTGACAGGTAGAAGCTTTTTACGTTGTTCGAAAGATTAAACTAGAGAACTTCAAAAGTCCCAGAAAGCTTTAAACTACTCTTAAATTTTTATGTGAATTATTCACCTCTGTTGTCCACTGTGTTTGTATTTTAAAGTTTCTGGCTTTCGTTTGTGTAAAGGAAAAGCTTCATGAATTCTGCTAATACAATTTCAAAAGGCTGGAGTACGCAGTTATGTCTGGGTATAATTGGGGACTTATTTGTGCCTACCCTAATGCTTAAGGGAAGAGAATGCAGAAATGAAATTATAGTGTAAAATGACAAGGACCATTTGAATTTTTTTCTTTTGATTACATGAAATGTTAATGACCTTGAGAGTTTAGTTTTGAATGGGGTTCCCAGACCGTTTTCTAACTGCTTAATGCAATAAACGGCCTGTTTCCAATTCACTCTATGTCTATATTTTTCTAAGCCTAAGTCTCCCTGTCTGGCTTCATAAGACCATTTGGTTTGTTATTTTAGACTCCTGTGGGCCGTGTGTTAGGTGTCCAGAGAAGGCGGCCGGGGCATCACTGCCAGGCTCTGTATTGTCCGTTTGGTGTTTTGGATTACAGCTTTCTAACTTTCCATGTTAAACAATCATAGTTTAAAAGAAATGGATAAAGTCGAGTTCATCAAAATTTAAAACTTCTGCTCTTATAAAAGATAACTGTTAAAAGAATGAATAGGCAGGCTACAGACTAGAAGAAAATATTCGTGATACATATTATATATGCATACAGCTATCCTCAGCTAATGAATTTATGGAGCTCCCCTCAGCTGCGTCTGGAGCTGGAAGTCAGGGAGTGGTAATAAGGGTATTATTATTTTTTTGATGTGGAATGTAAAATGGCTTTCCAGTATTGAAAACCCCAAAAGGGGAGTTACTCTGCAGATCCCTGAGGCTCCATATGGATAATTCTCAGATTCACGTGGATTAGTTCCTCAAACAGGTGTCACATTTGTTCCAGCTTTTCCACAGGAGAGAGTTTATGTTTTTAATCAAAGACCTGATACCAACATTGTGTAAAATGACACTAAATACTCTTTAATCAAATACTAGTAAGATATTCACATACTAAAGCATTTAAAACTTTTTGAAGTTTATACACGTTGGTTAACTAAGGTAGGATGAGGGTGGTAACATGGCTATTTCACTTTGGGGACCCTGCCAGGGGGACAGCCCTGTCTGGGGACTGGGGAAAGCCCGTAGAGAAGTGCCTGCCTCAGACCTAGAGCCACAGGGTCTCCATGAGGGGAGGCGGACAAGCAGGCAGACTGGCTAATGAAATTAGGGGATGGCTCAGGTGAGGCAGTCACATGGCAGAAACTGATTGGCAGAGATCTGGGAGTGTACTTTCTGATGGCCACAGGAAGCCTTTAGTTAGGGACCAACCTGAGGATTCTTAGCAGTTTCATACCTTGGTTCTATAGGTGCCTCTGAACTTGCCACACCAGTCTTACTGGAAGTCAGAAGGTTTTCCTTGTATTTGTTTGGAAATACTGATCAGAGCAATCTTTCTGGACTTAGGAAGAAAGATCAGACGACCATTTAAATTAAATAGGAATTTCTAGATATCTAGTCATAACCCTTCATTTTAGCTGAAATTAAACTGTGTTTTCCCTCTGTGGCTGTGTGTTTTAAGGCAGCTGTTCATAGGGGATCCCTGATTATCTCACCTCCTAGAGTTCTGATACCTCAAACCACTTAGGAACATTTCTCCCCGTTTGTTGATTTAGCAAGAGAGGACGTTTGTTCCTCAAGGCAGTAACATTTTATAATTCCATTTCCGAACAACTGTTTTGCCGTCTGAAATTATAAAATTATTATTGCCATTGATTGCAACCTTTCCCAAATTTGGATGCACACCACATTGCCATGGGAGGTTTTAAAAATTCAGATTCCTAGGCTCTGCCCCTTGAAGTTCTGAACAATTCAGCTGGTCCATTGCTACTCAGAGTCCACATGTGGGATCATGTAAAACGTGCAGAAGCACAGGCTCTTTGCAGACGCAGAGTCAGAATCTATTTCTACGAGGCCCCAGTTGATATGCACACACATAGGAGAACTGGGCATGCTCCCGAGGCTGCTGGTTTGTGTGCTACGCTTTGAGAAGCATGGTCTATGAATCTGCGTTTTTCATTCTGACGCACAGTCAGGAAAACTGCTGATCATTTGACAGTTTCTTAAAAAGTTAAGTATATATGTACCACGTGATCTAGCCATGTCCACCCCTGGGTATTTCCACAAGAGAAACAAAACATATGTCCACATAAAGACGTGTGCACAGATGCTGATAGCAGCCTTATGCATAGACGTTCCAAACTGCAAACAGTCCCTCATGTGGTGAGTGCATAAGCGGATGTGGTGCATTTGTGCAGTGGAGTCTGTGGAGCAGTAAGGGGGAGCGCAGTCCTGGTGCTCCCCACAACCCGGAGGAGCCGCAAAGCACTGTGCTAAGTGAAAGAAGCCAGATATGAAAGCCCAGATACTTTATGATTCTGTTTATATAAAATGTCAGAATAGGCAGATCCATAGAGATAGAAAATAGATGAGTGGTTGCCTGGGGGTGGAGTTAGGAGTGGGGATTAACTGTAAATGGGTGTGAGGAATTTTATTGGGGTGATGAAAACATTCTAAAACTAGATTATGATGATGGTTGCACAATTCAATAAGCTTGCAAAATTATTCACATATATACTTAAAATAGGAATCTTTTTTGACAAGTAAATTATACCATGATAAAGCTTTTTTAAAAATCATGTTTAAAAAGAAAACCACTGATCTGGGGTAGAAGGAGCACAAATGAGCATGGAGCCAAGTCAGGGTTTTAACTGACCTTTCATAGTTTGACCAACCTATTGCTTTCCTGGATAAATCTTTCAAAAATACCTATAAATTAGTGGATGCATGTGGGAGTTATATTAGTCTTTTAAAACTTGCCAGTTGCCTGAAGTGCTAAAATGGCTGTGTTGGTTGTTTTACAGGAAAAACATGCAGAGGAACAAACAGGTAGCCATGGGCAGGAAAAAATTTAACATGGACCCTAAGAAGGTAAGTGAGAGGGAAGTGGCCAAAGCCCATAGTCTTTAGGATGGGTTTAGGATGGGTTTTCTGCAGTGCTCAGGTAGAACCCAAAGGTGTTTTCCCGAGTGTTACAGTTCGCACTGCATTGTGTGCAGCAAATGCCATGCAGTAGACCCTGGGTTGTCTGGAGTTTCAAGCCCTGGCTCCTCAACTGCGACCCCTGACCCATTGTGTCAGTGGGCAGGTATCTATGAGATGCTCTGTGTCCAGTGCTCCCACACCCACTTCTTCCTCTGCCTTTTCTCCTTCTCTCTTGCCGCCTAGTCCTAGCACCATTGGCATATTTGTTGTCCTTTTCTAGGGGATCCAGTTCTTAATAGAGAACGATCTGCTGAAGAACACGTGTGAAGACATCGCCCAGTTCTTGTACAAAGGCGAAGGGCTCAACAAGACAGCCATCGGGGACTACCTTGGAGAGAGGTGAGCCTGCTAGAGGGGCTAGTCGTGGATGACGTGCAGAAACCAGCTCCCAGTGCTCCAGGTTCCTGGACCGGCTTTTGTTCTGAGGCAGCAGTAACCACACTGGCGTTGAGGGGAGCTGTCCTGGGGAATGGTGGTGGGTCTGTCTAGGGGGTGTGGTTAGCCAGTAAACAGAGCTAGTCAGGCTTCTTGCTGACTGTGTGTGTGTTGGGGGGGGGGGGGCTGTCTGGGCAGCCACATGACTCCAGGATGCAACATGTGAGACACTGCCCAGCCGGGGATGGGGATGGGTCTTGGATCCTCAGTCAGTGTCTGACTCCTGCTTTCTCCCCCATCTTTTGTCTTTTCTTGGTAGAGATGAGTTTAACATCCAGGTTCTGCATGCGTTTGTGGAGTTGCACGAGTTCACTGACCTTAACCTCGTCCAGGCACTACGGTGAGTGTTCCCAAGGCGAGCACCCTGGAAGAAGGGATGGGCACAGGCGTTCGTTGTGTGTGTGTATGTGTCCTGGGTGGCGTTTTATTGAAATTATACCTTTGGGGGGACTATTTTGAACATCTTGATGTATTTTGAAGGAAAACAATCTATTGGCCTATGATAAGTCCTGAAAGCAGATTATGTAAAAAAAACTTCGTTGAGTCTTAAATTCGAAGCTTTGCAAATTAATGAATAGTTAAATTTTTCTAATCTTTAAGTTAGAAAATTCTTTAATTTCTTGCCCTAGAATAAGTAGTACTGAGTTTCATTTTAGAAAGAAAAAAGTAAACTTTAATTTTTACTGTTACTTTGTGCTTTTTGAGAAATTGTCATTCTGTATTTTTCCCTGCTAAAGGTATAAATAGTATCTTTTGTGCTGCCATTTAGGTGGATGAAATAATGCAGAATTAAAGCTGTCAGCTTTGGGTCTCTCTGACTTACAGGGATCAATTGTGAATGCTTTGATAGGCGTTCTTTTCTTTTCTTGCCACCCCGTCTTGTTTTCTGGAAGTGGAGTTTGTTTAAGATGAGCATTATCTATATTTTAGTCCTGTTTATTTTTCTGGGAACCATTCTTTTGAATAGGAAATCTTAATTTTTCACTTTTTCCTAAGTACTTTACTTTCGATTAAGTTAACAATGATGTGGAATAGTAAATTTGCATCTGGTCAGAGTTGCATCTGTTGAGAGTACCAGAAGGTTGCAGTCCGACAGTTCTCCCTTTACTCATTCGTGTTAAAAGTCATTGGCAGTTTAACAATAGAGAAATAAATTGTTTCCCCAAGTCCTGGAACCCACCCTGTCTCACCACTCAGGCAATTCCTGTGGAGCTTCCGGCTGCCAGGGGAGGCCCAGAAGATCGACCGGATGATGGAGGCATTCGCCCAACGCTACTGTCAGTGCAATAATGGAGTGTTCCAGTCCACGGGTACGTAGGAGCACCCGTCCTGGCGTGCACTGAGCATTTACACTAGATTCTTTCCTTGGCACTGGAAAATTATCAAAAGGACTGAAGATTCCTGGATTCATACTTAGGAACATTTATTTAATGGTATCTCTAATGGTAAAATGTTGGAAGTAACCCAAAAGTGCAGCAGTAAGGCACTACGAATATAAGTCATGGTACCTCTGAACTGTGAAATACACAACTATTAAAAACCATGTTTTTGGCTGGGCGTGGTGGCTCACGCCTGTAATCCTAGCACTCTTGGAGGCTGAGGCAGGAGGATTGCTTAAGGTCAGGAGTTTGAGACCAGCCTGAGCAAGAGCGAGACCCCTTTTAGTCTCTACTAATAATACAAAGAAATTAGGTGGACAACTAAATATATATATAGAAAAATGTAGCCAGGCATGGTGGCGCATGCCTAGTCCCAGCTACTTGGGAGGCTGAGGCAGGAGGATCTCTTGAACTCAGGAGTTTGAGGTTGCTGTGAGCTAGGCTGACACCACGGCACTCTAGCCTGGGCAACAGAGTGAGACTCTGTCTCAAAAAAAAATAAAATATGTTTTTATAAAGAATTTTTATTGACATGGGTAATTTGTATTTTCTTTTTTATACATTGTATCATTTTTGTGATCTTCTATAGTGTACAGGTTCTCCTTTTTCAATCTGAAAAAATAAGCATCTTTAAATCTTGACTACTTGGTGTACATTTCATGCCTTGCTCCTTTCTGATAGCAGCATGCCCTGGCATACCCACCTGTGTGGATTTGTCCCCTTCCTTTGAGACCTTGGCTGCTTATTCCTGATTTCATCTGGGATCTCTTATTCTTCTGGGTGGGATGTTTCTGATCATCTGAACATATAAGAGCTCCCCTTTGCTTTTCTCTTGTCTCTAGACACTTGTTATGTCCTCTCCTTTGCCATCATCATGTTGAACACCAGCCTGCACAACCCCAATGTCAAAGATAAGCCCACCGTGGAGAGGTTCATCGCCATGAACCGAGGCATCAACGATGGGGGAGACCTGCCTGAGGAGCTGCTCCGGGTGAGCTTGACCTTCTTTCGAGTCAAGAAAGTTCCCTGAAACAGTGTCTTTTTTTGTAGGAGAGGAGAAAGACATAGGATTTATTGAATGTCTCCTCTTTTAATTCATTTAATTATGTGAATTTCATTAAGAAATTGGTAGTGAGGCCTAGCTAAGGGAGTTAGGAAGGGGACAGTGGTTTGTAAATCTGAGACTAAAGGCTTGAATAGAAGTTAAGACGCTTTCTCTTGTTTTCCTAATTATCCAGTGGGCATCTTCTTTTGTCACTGAGAGCTGCCTGAATGCAGAAACGGTCATGTTCTTCTAGTCTCAGTCCCTAGCAGAGTGTGTGGCTTACCGTGGGCATATAATGAATGTTTATAGAATGAATGAAGAGAAAGGGCAGGAAGAAAAGATATTTCCAGAATCAGAGACATGCGGTTTCCTCTTTTTCCCAGAATCTGTATGAGAGCATAAAAAACGAACCCTTTAAAATCCCGGAAGATGATGGGAATGACCTCACGCACACTTTCTTCAACCCCGACCGAGAAGGCTGGCTGTTGAAACTTGGTAAGTGCTGTCTCTGGGTGAGGGCTCTTACAGCAGGGACGCGGGAAGAAAGGCACACATGTGCAGTGTGAGAAGGGGTGGCTTTCAGGGCCCTCTGGAGAGACTTTGGTAGGAGTTCTATTCTGACAAAGGTCCACCTCCAGGAAGGAAGTGACTTGCACAGTCAGTGCCCCCACAGGACTCAGAGACTACGGGGGGACAGACTTCAATCCGCCATAAATAGTGCCCACGTGTTTGTGCTCCACGTTTCCAGTCTTGAGTTGACTGGCCAGGTTTTGTTTCAAGGTGGTTCCCTGCGGACCTGGTCCGTTCCCTTCCCTGTCCACTGACCCACAGGGAGGGCGGCCAACTTTCCATCTTTCTACTTGCGTCACCCAGACGTGTATCTGGCGCTCCCACCCCACCCCAGCGCATCATCACCGCCTTCTGCATCTGGCTCCCCACAGGCAGTGTGCATGGCAACCCTAGAGCCGTTGGCTGCAGCGCAATCCACAGCACTCTTACTCATCCTCGGGCAGTGGTTTTTTTTTTTTCCCCGCTCCTTCCCAATCCGAATCAGCCACATTAATGATTTTATTCATTCAGAAAAGTTGAAAATGTATTCCTCTTTCCTGTGCTAAAAGTGAGCTTGTGTTGCTGAGATTTGCAGTCATGCCTCGCCATGAAGGTGACAAAGTAAGGGGAAAAAAATTACTAGGGTTTCTATACACATTCCTGCCCACATGTGATGATTTTAGTAATTGTTTCAGAACATAGAGCTCTAGACCTTCTGGACGTGATGATGTCCGTACTTTGGACACTGAGAGAGTACTTTCCTCTGCTTTTTCCTGCCTTGGCTTTGATGAGTTGGGGTCCCACATTAGCAGGGGGTGTTCCCGTCGAATGACCTTCCTCTACCATCTCAATTACTTGCCACAGTGATTAGAAGTCATTACTCTCTTGGCCACTGACACATCTAGGAAGGATAAAATGGAATCTTTATTTCCTACGAGTTCAGATAGCAGTAGGATTTATATTTCCTTTTAAAAGCATATCCCAAGTCCTTGAGCTTATACATAATAGCTTAATTCATAAATTCCCCTTAAAGTACCACTTCACTGAGAGGAGCTTTAAATATCTCTTGAATTGGCCATCATTTCATGTATCTTTAAGCCAGTAGAATCTTTGAAGTTAAGGCTCTAAAATTACTAACCCATAGGCAACCTTCTGCTCCACATTCTTATTGTCAAATGGATAGAGTTAAAAGGAAACCTACTAGAAATTTTTAAAGTGTGTCCAAGTTTGGATTTACTTCCCCCTCCAGTGAAATTTGTTTAAATGCTAATGCTAAGTGTTGGCTTTGACAGCCTAGATACTAAAATTAGAACAGTACAAAGATTATCTTGGTTCTTGCACCAAGATGATATGCAAATTCATGAGACATCCCATATTTAAAAAAAAAAAAGTTGACAAAATGTGGGACTCAGTTTTAGCTCATTGCATTACTTTTTCTAAATGTCCACCAAACCCTTCTAAACTCTTTTTATTGTAGCACACTTAGAATCACTCCTTTGTGTTTATGTGCTACAGAAGGCAGGGCCTCCAGCCATCTGTAGTTGTGTGTATATGTCTGTGTATGCATATAGCCATAAGAATGTGTATTCTTGTGTATACACATACGTACATGTGTCTTCATGGGTATATGTGTGTGCATTCTTACACACACGTTAAAAAGTGACAGCCATCTAAGAAAAGACATTTAATTTCCCTGAAGCAATCTTTGCTTTCTTTGTTCTGGTTCTGGATATACCAATAAATGCTGGCTTTGTAAACACTTACTTGTGGCATCTTTGGGGCCAGGTTTCAGTAGTGCCTCAAATCTTGCCTTGACCAGGTGGGCTGTGGCACGTAAGATGTCCCCTGGTTCCCGTGCTGGACAGCAGCAGGATATCATCAGTTTTCCATGGCAGTTTTTAGGTCAGCTCCCTCCCCAGCAGACATGAATGTGACTGATACGTTGCACTTTTAAGATTAAGGAATCGGGTTTGATTTCTTTGTTTTAATTTTCTTTTCTCCCTCATTTGTATGTTTCCATGATTTTGGCTCTCCTTTTCCTTGCCCCAAACTCCAGGAGGTATGTAACCCCTCACCCTGCTCGCGCTCTGCCCAGGCCACTGTCATTGCTGCAGCGTTTTCTTATTTTGTTATTTTTGGTTATTTTGTTTTTTAATTGCTGGTGGTAGTGTTAATGCTGCTTCTAACTTAGTGTACAGTCCCTAGGGAACTGGTCAGGCTGGGGGTTTGTAGCACTTCTCTTGTTTTCCCTTTTGGGGGAGTATATAGTGCATCGGACAACTAGGCACCAAGATGTGCAATAATTTAACTTGCTGAATGCAGTAATGCAAGGAAACATGCTAAGAGTAGGTTTATAAAAAGCAAAAAGAGTATTCATTGCATTTTCACTTGGAATTATTGGCTAAGCATGTGCTATGTTTGTTAAATTCAAATTGACATCCATGAATCAATTTGATTGAAAGTAGTATCTAAAGTGGGGAAGAGGAGGAAGGGAATGAAGTCCCAAAGCCATGTGCTTCTGACATACCATAATTGAAAAGCAAATTAGGAAAAGCATTAAATTAGGCGACACTTAGGACATTTACCTTTGCATGAAAAAGGGAAATGATGTTTTCCCTAAGCTCAAACTGGTGCCAAGTGAAGTTTAAAAAGAACCCAAAACCAAAAAATCCCTAGCTAAAGTCCTTGTATTTTCTGGGTGTCAGGGAAGAGCATTATAGCCTCAGCTCTGTTTTTGTTTCATTTTGTTCCTTCCTCCTGTTCAGGGAGTCATTAAAACCCCAAATTGGCGTCTCAGTTATGTTGTTGGTATCTACTCTCCATTTGCTGATTTGGGGGAAATACATTTTTCCTAGCCCAAGAGCTCCTCAGGTTTGTGCCTAAGCATCCCTTGAGTAGAGCTAACTTAAAAAGAACAGCCCCAAACATTGACATTTATTCAAACGTTTTAGGGATTGTCAGGTTGTTCTCAACTGTAGGGGAGGATGGCATCTGGCCTTGCTATCTGAGGGGTCACAGGAGGGCACGAGGAGCCGTGCAGGGGGAGGTGGTCCTGTGAGTTCCACAGGGACTGTCCTAGGCGCGCATTGATCTGTCTGCTTGTTTCATGTCTGTTTTTCTTTCCACGTGGAAATGCTCCCCATGGGCCCGCAATGATGCTTTATAGCAGAGGTCTCTGTAATGCAACAGATCGTTCAGGGAAGGAACCGAGCTTTTGTAATCAGGCAGAAAGTTTCTTCCAGCTTTGCTTTTTATCCTTGATTTCCTTCCATCTTGTTCCTTTGGCATCTGAGCTGCTTTTCCATGATCTCCTAAGTCCCGAGTGTCACCAAGGGTAGTGTCCTGTGGCGGAGTGCATGGGAGGCCAGCATGGGTTGATGTTCCTTGTGTGCCAAGCCCTGTGGGGAGAACCAGAGGCCCCCAAGGCTGGACGACTGAAGTTCTCAGACCCTGAAATGAGGGAGGGGGATTTCTTTTTAAGAACAAGTTGGCTCCAATTCTGAATATATTCCTTATCTTCTTTCTCCTCCTTATTTATTTTAATTCTGCCCAGCCTTCCTGTTTTCCACATGCATGTCATATTATCCACTTACAGTTTTTTCTTAATTCATGCCATATAACCCTTGGGGACCAGCGTCAAGTGCTCACATAAACTCACAAATCACTGTAGGGGGAGAGTCTCAATTTGCTTGATACTAGCACAGGATGGGTGGGTGGTTGACACACGTGCCTGCTGATGGCAAACTCCCTCACGTGACCTAGGTCTGTGTCTTATAGAATCTTAGCAGTTAATGATCAGTCACTTAAGCCCCTCTAGAGTTCAGGCACCCAAGTAGAGCGTAAAATGAGCCTAACAGTCCCATAGTCCTGATACTTGTTTGCCAGGACCTACACTGGACACGATTTGCATTCTCCTCTTAGCTTTCTCTGGCATGAGCATGCAGGCAGGTCCTGGCAGCTGGACATAGCCCTGTAAAACCACCCTCTGCTCACCTTTTTGTGGTGAGAGCAAGAGAGAAAAGCACGACCGGGTGGGACAAGGTTTGTGCCCTGTGGTCCTTGCTTTTTATGAATATTGGGGAAGTGATGTTCTGTGTAGGTTAAGTCTTAGCCAAAGAGCATAGGCTTGGCTGGGTGTGGTGGCTCATGCCTATAATCCTAGCACTCTGGGAGGCCGAGGCGGGTGGATTGCTCTAGGTCAGGAGTTCGAAACCAGCCTGAGCGAGACCCCGTCTCTATTAAAAATAGAAAGAAATTAATTGACCAACTAAAAATATATATACAAAAAATTAGCCATGCATGGTGGTGCATGCCTGTAGTCCCAGCTACTCGGGAGGCTGAAGCAATAGGATGGCTTGAGCCCAGGAGAATGAGGTTGCTGTGAGCTAGGCTGATGCCACAGCACTCACTTTAGCCTGGGCAACAAAGTGAGACTCTGTCCAAAAAAACAAAAAGAGCATAGGCTCAAAAGAGCAGGGCACAAGTGTTTCTAGAAGGCCATGCATAGCATAGCATGTGAAGGCTGTAGGGATAATTTCTTTTTGGAGAGGCAGGGTCTTGATACGTTGCCCAGGCTGGCCTTGAACTCTGGGATTACAGGCTTGTACCACTGTGCCTGGCCCGGATAATTTGTGTGTGGTTCATTATTTGGAAAGTTTTCCCTTGACCCTAGGGAAGTGTAGGAAAAGAGAGGCTCGTGGTCTTGTCTGAGAGCAGGGTGTGGCTTCCTTCAGAGAGGCCTTAAAGTTTTCCTCCTTAGTATCCATCTCTGCGTAACTCCATGACATCAGTGTTATTTATTGAGAAATATTGAAAAGGCCTAAAGGAGGCCCTGGCCAGCTCCCAGCCACCACCACCAGGGCTCATTTGGCCTGTGGCCTCTGCTAGCTGCATTTGTTAAAACCTCAGGTGAGAACACAGAACTGAAAAGCCTCCTGAGCCGACCTCTCCTTACAAGTTGATTCCTCCCCAGTAAAGGCATTTTGCTTTGATTCTCATCCAGGTCTCTGGGGAGAGATTACTTTCAGCACACTAGCCCAGGAGGCTAAAAGCCAGTGTAGAAATTCAGTACCATCAGGAAGGTGAGGTAGAGGGTAAAACTTCAGGGGTTTGGTGTCCTGTTCCAAGGAAATATGGATTTGATTGTGAAGGGCCTACAGTATCTCATTCCTACTTCCCTCCTTACCTGCTCTCTGCCGAGCTGCGTGTCGGCAGCAGCGTGGCCTGCACCGGGACGCTGGCCCTCGCCACTCTCTCCTTGCCCATTTCTGCCACACAGGCTTCTTGCTGAGGGTTCTCCAGCCCGAGGCAAATTTGCATTGCCGTCATGATTGCCCTGGGTTTTCCTCCACAAACCCATGCTCTCTCATCCTGCTGTCCTGATCTCATCTCCAGGTGTCACCTAGACGCGCTTGCTCCGCTTGTACCCACAGACTTTCACTTCGTGAAAGATGCTTCTGTTTTGGCTCTGTGTCTCGTCACCGATGTAAAATGTGTGGTCTAAATGTTCTCCTGATGCCCAGCCCCTTCCCTCCTCCCTGCCCCTCCCCCCCTCTCTGAGAAGAGAGCTTTGTGCGTTTTGGAGCCTGTGCTTGCCCAGCTGTCTCGGGTCGAACGTGCATCTCTTTTTGCTCTGCAGGTGGCAGGGTAAAGACTTGGAAAAGACGCTGGTTCATTCTGACTGACAACTGCCTTTACTACTTTGAATATACCACGGTGAGCACCTGCCGGGCGGCCTCGGGACTAGAGATGGGCCAGGCATCCGTTTCTAAACAGCCCTAACCAAGTTGGAGGAGGCAGTAGGGAGACAGTCACATTTGTCCTTCTGCATCTTCAGGGGTCAGGGGAGAGTTTAAGTAAAGTAGAGAACTAAGGTGCATCTCAGAATGGGGAACCCGACAGGATACTGAGTGCCTGGAAAGGCACTGTGGTTCATAGTGAGCATCGGACCTGGGTGGCAGCAACACCTGGGCGGGAGGACAGGGGAGAGACTGCGTTAGATGCCCTGCTTGGGAGCTGGGCTAGAAGGAAGGAGCTGGCGTCAGTTGGCAAGAAAGAGTCTGTGGCCCTATTGAAAGGGAGATGGAAAGAAAAGAAAATAATCGTGATTCAGAGAATTCAGATGTGCTGGGGTAGCAGAAATCCTGAAGGATTTGATTCAGAAGAAACAGCCCAAGGGATAAAATATATAAGGGGGGGAGAAGAAGAAGTAAAGTAAAATGGGAAAAGTTAAATTGAGATTATCTGGAGTTTTAAGAATTGAAGTTTTCTTAAACTATGGAAGTTTTGGGTCTTATTCAGTGGAAGAGACTAACAACCGCAAGTCTGTGTTACATTTGCGTCCCTTTGGTAAAATAGCCAATGAGCATAAAAATGATAAAATAAAATTCTTTCCAGTGCTCTCTTCTCTGAGCAGAGCACGTTGGAAGCCTGGCAGGTTAGTGGTTGCTGCCCAAACTGTGGCTCCCACTCTGGAGACTCGATGCTCTTTCGTTTCTGTCACTCCTCTTGGTTGTCTGAGGAGTGAAATGGTTGTACTGCCGGCAGCATTGGACCTGTGTCTCAAAACAACTCAAGGTAGCTGAGTTGGGAAAGCTTCTCTTTTGTTGTCCAAGCATATCTTCACTGTGCAAAAGTCATTGATCCCACTGAGAAAATTAAAACTTAGAATTATCTTTTCTAATAAATGTAGAGCAAAATAGTGCTTAAGTAAAAATTAAAATCCTAGCTACATTTAGATACAAATTATTAGGGACCAGTACATGGGTGAATGCCTCAGCATTTTACTGCTATCAGGAGCAAGGATGGGTTTCTGTTGCATTTAACACCTTGCACTGTTACCCATCATCGTGGATACTGTGCTAATGTAGCTTCTTGCACAGGGAATGAGCTTTGCAACAATATCAGATTGTAAATCAAAGCCAGTCATTCTGATGGTGGTGCACTGTTTATTATGATATTAAATAACTTGCAAGGGAATTCTGACCAGGCTTGCAGGAGCTAAACTCATGCCATGAAAGCTCTGCAGCTGCCGTTGCTTTCCTGTTACTACAGCCTTTTCACATGACAGTGATCCACTTCAAATACACAAAGTAGTAAAAAAGAAAGATTCTCCCTGTTTCTCCCCTGAAAGTATCACTATGAACAGCTTGGTAAATTTCTTTCTGTTTTGTTCACCCTTCTTCCCATATTTTGTCTTTTTCTTGAAGATATCTACACTAATGATGTCTTTAATGTCCTGTTTGGATTTTTTTCACTGTCATGTGAGTCAAAGTGAAACTTGCACAGGCTTCTAAGCAGTGTAGTCTCAGGTGCTAGGCAGTCCTGGTACTGTGAGATTCTGTGATAGAATCCTGTGTTCCTCGTGATGCTGACTGTGGTGGCGTCACCTCAACTCAATTCAGCAACGTTTATTCAGCAAAATGCCTGCATTTTATAAGGCAGTGGAAACACAGGAGTGAATGCTTTCCTTAACCACTTCGGTACGAGCATCGACCGTAGTCGACAGCCACCGATGAACGCACTCAGCCGAGCGTCAACTTTAGCCGACAGCCGTGATATGACTTTTCTAATTTTTCATTTATCAAAATAAAATTGTGAACATTTAAAAATAACATAATGAAAACATATGTGTATGTTACCTATTCTGATTTACATTACAAGTAAAGCTGCTTGTAAAGTAAAACAAGCTTTCAGTGCTTTAAAGCTTTCCTCATCACACAAGAGCAAAACGGACTCACCATCCAATGCACAGCACAAACTATCATGCGGACCATGAGTGCCGGCTGTGGGCAAGGTTTTGCAGCCGGTGAGCGCTGTACCGAAGTGGTTAAGGTGTGCAGAGAGGGGGTTGCCGGGGTTACGATTGTAGATTGAAACTTCCACACAGAATTATCTAACAGAACAAGAAACTAGTGAAACTGAGTGGGGAAAACAGCAAGCAAGCGAGGAAAGGGGCATGGGCAATTCAGTGAACTCCAGCCGCTGGCTGCAGGGCAGCTGCAGCAGCTCCTGGAGCAGAGTGGAGAGTCCCAGCTGGCAGCCCTGGGAGGTGAGGGGTGCCCTCGGGCTGGGGGAAGCATGCTGAGTGGGAACTGGTGTTTTCACCTCTGATCAAGAAGGAGCAAAATCTGCTGCTGGGTAGAAATTGGTGAAAGAACAGGGCTCACTGTGACACAGGGGGAAGGCTCAGGACTGTATGTTCGGTTGGGAAAACTGTCCGTGGAGGGCTCCCATAAGTGCCATGTCCTCCCTGAACTAGGAGAAGCAAACCCTGACACTGGACATTCACAATCCCAGAAGAGAGGTTAGAGCTCAGGGATCGTCTTAGATGAGCTCTCCTTCACTCACTGTTCTCTTAGGAGTCTGTAGAAGGTGCTGAAGTGCAAAACACCTGACCCTCCACCTCAAGTCAGTGGTCAGAGATTCAGAGGAGGGAATCAGGAACCACTCATGGAGTGACCAGAATGAGCAGGAAGGCTAGAAAAGAGAGGTTGCAGTCTTGAAACAAGTGAGCACCAAAACTATGTAATGTAACTATATAATTGTTGTGAATTATAACTTATGAACACATAAATTTAAACTTCTGGGAGTGGAATAGATTAGCAGAAATATAATCATGTCCTGGAGGAAGGGCTTGAGCTTCTCACAGAGATAGCATCAGAAAAAGACAAGAATTGAAACAATTAGATAAAAGCTAGGATGTGGGGGACAGAAGATAATCCTCATACCGGAATAATTGGTGCCGGCAAAATCAAAGTATGATGTGTCATGAGATCATTTGCCTGAGAAGGAGGAAAAACCCTGACTGTACAAATCAAGAGAGTGCACTGTATTTCAGGAAACTTACAGAAAATTTGGCCCCGAGGCCTAGCTAGCCCTTCATACAGTTTCACTTGGAGCAAGGCCTCTGGCCATGCAGTTGGCAAAAGCAGATCATCTCAGGCAGCTCTGCGTGCCAGAAGCTAGTGGTTCAAGGTCTCCACGGGTGTGAAAGGAAGATGACCCAGCAGCCTTCATCCAGACCCATTAGCATTTAAGTAAATGAATCAAAGAAAGGCCCCCGGAAGTAAAAGCCCACTGGTGATCATGGAACCAATTCACCGAAACACAGAACTAACTCCAGCATACACTAAAATATAGAACTAATATGGCCCTTTTTTCGGGGGGCCCTTCCTTTTACTCTCCCTTTGCTGCGAGAATGGGTCCAGTTGTTATCCGCGGCATATGGACCATGCTCTGTAAACCTATATCTTGCTCTTGCCCTATAATCCTATCTTTCTCTCCTCAATAAACCTCATTTTCATGCTTGCCTTAAAAAAAAAAGAAAAACTAATACATAAATGTAAGACTAATACTAAAATATACTTAAACATAGAACATAATATTAACATATAGTTAAATTTGGGACTAATAGTAAATAACTGGAAATTGTGGCCACAGAACAGACTATGAATGTTATAAACCTAGGCAATGCAAAAATGAAATAATCAACAAAAATCAGGAGGTAGGAGGAGGAAAAATATGAAGAATTATGAGAATATTTCTTATCTTTCAAAACAAAGAGTCAAGAAATACTGTTACCTTGGGCGTGGTGACTCATGCCTATGATCTCAGCGCTTAGAGGCTAAGGCAGGAGGATCACTTGAGCCCAGGAGTTTGAGACTGCGGTGAGCTGTGATTGCCTCACTGCACTCCAGCCTGGGCAACAGGTAAAATTAAAACACATATTTAAAAAAAAAAAAGAATGACTAAAACTTCTTAATGTTTTTCATAAGTTCTCTTAACTTGAGTAAAGTTATTTTAGGAACTCTTATAGTAAAGAAACATTTGCTTTGAAGTTCAAGGCTTCTGCAGTTTCTGTTTCCATTTTTTTCTTCTATTAAATTCTGTAAAATTAAGATGGAAAGTCTTTTATGGAAATGATACCAACTGAAATATACCATTTTCATAAAACCTGTATCTCTCCCTCTGTACACACACAAAATATCTTTGCCTAAGGTCAGCAGTCATAATTTAGGAGTGATTGGATTTGGTGTGTTTTCAAACCTTTCGCCTTATTTCTTCTCTGCAGTATTTTAAGGTCTTTTAATGGGAAATTATTTTTACAAAAACAATGATAATTGTTCTTAAAAATTTGGTAAGTCAAAGACATCAGTGCTGGTTAGTGCTCTCTTCCTGGGGATGTGGTGATTACCAGACACACACAGTCATCAGTGATACATGCCGGGTACCTATTCTTACACCTGGCCGTCCACTTAGCTCCAGTGAGGAGGACCCTGGACAGGGAGCCCTCTCCATGTTTGGGACTTTACATGGTTGCCCCGGAGCTTAACATCCGTTTCCATCGGGTTCTCTCAGTCTGCTTCCACCGCAGCACCCTCGGGATCGAGAGTCCTTCTGTGAGTGGTGCTGGCTCACGCTGGCTAGTCCCAAGCATGGGTGGGTGTGAGCAGGATAGTGAGGAGGGCTGTGTTGTTGTTCGTGATGCAGCAGCATGGACGAGGCAGGGCGGGGAACATCCAGGGTCTCCAGCAGGGCTCCCTGTGGTCATAAGGGTCACCTTATAATCTCCCTACTTACAGCTCAGGGCCACAGCGTAAGTCTTCTTGCTTTAAAATCACCTTGCATGGAGAACATGCATCACACACACGTAACCCAGATGTTGTAGGCCCCACCAGTCTAAGTGCGGATGAAGTCACAGCCTCCTTAAGGTCCAGATTATGCTAACTCTTCACCCACTCACCTGCTCACCTGGCAGTGACTCAACCCAGGTAGCCTAGCAGAATCCCCAAAAGCTTCAGGTACCAGGTAACCCTAGAGATGGGAGTGAAGCGGGTGAAAACAGTTTAGGAAACAGACCAGCTGGCTCCCTCACTCCAAGGCCCTGAGTGCCTGCTGCTACCACCCAGCCAGAAGTCTGAGGGCTCCTTCGCAGGAGAGGGTAGCAGTGAACATTTCTGGACCAAGAGACCCTGGGACAGTTGAGGGTGGGGGCATTGTGCCCAAACAGGAGTGCTGGCTGTCAGGCATGCTGAATGCTAGGCCTCTCCCTGCTGCCCCCTCAGCTGTCGGAACACAGGCGGCCAGGTCTGTAACTTGCAGATGGTGGGAGACTGCTCTGCCGAAGAAGAGAGGCATGAAGAGAAACACATAGATACTAAATCAGATTGCCCAACAGGCAACCTAGTGAGAGGGGCCTTATAGACACTCACAGCTCAGAATCTCCCCTTGTAGTCTTCTGCTCTTCAGGTGGGACAACTGGGGAGTGCTAGACGTCTGAGTGCCCCAACCTGAGCTGTGGAGACCAGAGCAGCCAGACAGCAAGGGAGCAGCGTGGGGGACAGGGACTCTAGGGAGAAGAAAGCCCCAGTGCCAGTCACAAAGACTCTCGGACACCTCAGAGGGGTGACTTCCTGCAGCTGTGTTAAGCCAAGGACAAAAACAATCAAAAATGGTCTTGGGAACTAAAAGTATGATAGAAACAAAAACTTAATTGAAGGGTTGGATGAAAAACACCAAGAATATCCCCCAGAAACAGTAAAAAAGCAAAAAGATGGAAAATAATAAAGGAAAGGTTATTTTAAAGAAAAAAGAACCAGTCCAGGAGGTCCACCATGGTCCAGAGAGGACTAAGGAAGCAGAGGAGGTGACCCTTGATAAGACGATTTTTTTTAAAAGTTCCCCCCAAATGAAGAGTGTAAGTTTCAAGGTTGAAAGGCTTACTGAATACCCTGCATAATGGCTGAAAATAGGTCCACACCAAGTCTGCATCCTTGTGGAATCTCTGAACACTGAGGACAAAGGGAGCAGCAGTCACAGGCAAGGCAGCATCACCTGCAGTGACTTTGGACAGGGTGATGTTGAAAGCTAGACGGGGATGCTGCCTATCACAGTCCCGGGGGAGAATGGCATCCAGCCTGGGCTGTCACCGGCCACACTGTCAGCCATGTGTGCGGGCGGAGTAGGAACATTGTTGCATAAGCAGGATCTCAGCAACCTTCCCACCCACACACCCTCAGGGTGTGAGCAGAGGGTGTGCTCTGCCAGTCCCGGGCGCTAAACGGAGAGGGGAGACCCTGGCAGCGGAGGGAGAAGCGGGATGGAGAGCCGGAGCCTGAGGCAGCCAGGCCTGGTGGAACAGCCCCAGGGGAGATGCCATCGGGGAAATTAGCATTAGAAAGGAGATTGCGACAAAAGGTGAGACATTTATAATTGATTTTGGTTTTAGGGTCATAGAAAAACAAAAGAAACAACCCTTACCACCAGTAAAAGGTAATTTAGAGTTGGGGGTCGAGGGAGAGAATATTTTCTGGAAAAAAAAGTAAAAAGGTTACTATGTGGCACAAGTCTGAAGGGAAAGGAGCGTTAATGATAACACTGTGTGCTTGCAGCTGTGACCCAAAGTACCGGATACTTTGGAGGATGGGGAGTGTGAACACGCCAGGGTGAGAGCAGGAGCCACGTCCTCTTCTGCTGTAGGCAACCCCTGAAACTAACATGCAAAAGCCAGCAGTTCAAACGTGGTATCTTAGAGACGTGTGTGACACGGTGGTAGATACCAAACAGATTGGCTTAACACAGTTGAAATAGTTGCCGCCAGGGATGAGGAAATGGCTGAAAGACTGTTTTGCTTTTACAAAACTTGTAGAACTTGATTTTTTAAACACTTTTTGCATGTGTGACACTGGTCAGATACAACGACTTGCGAAGTCATTGGCTAGCTGGGTGTCAGGGAGCACAGTGAAGGCTGCGGCAGACCTGTACCAGCCTGCGCGAGCGTGTGCAGGGGCTCTGCTGTGAGGGGAGGACGTACCGAGTGGTCCCCTGGGCTGCGCTGTGAGCTTCATGTCATGGGAGAAGGCAGGAGAGTTAGGATGAGTTGCCAGGGAGGACCAGTGGGGGTGGGGTTAGCTCTGTCCTGGACAGGAGTTTTAGAGCCTCCTTAGATCCAGGTAGAGTTGTCAGGAGGGCAGTGGGGGTGGCGGGCAGAGACAGTGTGTACGGGATGGTCTGTGCCATAGCTGCAGCCCCGGGTGTTGGGGATGCAGAACAGGGCACTGGATGAGCTGAGGAAAGGCTTCCTGGAGCTGCTGACCCAGAACCGAGGCTCGGGAGGTGAGCGGGAGGGGGCAGGGCCTTCCGGGGCATCTGTTGAATCTCCTGGGCTTTCCACTTGCAAAGGACTTTTGGTTGTAGGGCAATCCCCAGACACTTCTGCACCTCTTCTTGCTTTAGCACATAAGGGGTGGTCCCTCGAGCTAATGCGTGAATTCCATGTCACGGGAGAAGGCAGGAGACTTAGGATGAGTTGCTGGGAAGGAATGGAACAGCGCGTGTGTCCTCCACTGGGTGGTGAAGTCTCCCTCTCTTTAATGTCCTGTAGGATAAGGAGCCCCGTGGCATTATCCCGTTAGAGAATCTGAGTATCCGGGAAGTGGAGGACTCAAAAAAACCAGTGAGTATCTTTGCTGAGAAATTTTGGGGGGAGGAAGGAAATGAGCATCAAGTTCTTTGGAAAAGAATGAAATTTCAGAGGTTTTTTTTTTAAAAAGAAAACCTGAAAAGTAGTATCATGCCTTTAATTTAGTCTAATATTTTGATTATCTTTAGCACTGAAGCCAAAGGTGAGACTCTGAGTCACATTTTATTCTGCCTGCTGTAGTATCACTCACCATCACCTGAGGTGTGCAAATTGTCCCTCCCTGAATGGCAACAGGAAGCACTCAGGGTCGAGCTACTTATTTTATACTTATTTTATCGGGATACTTCGTAAATGTTTTTGCTGTGTTTTGGACTATCATGGTATTATTGCCTTGGCTTTAGAAAGGATGAAGTAACCTGCGGCTCTCGCCTGTCGCTGGTTGACGTCTTTGCTAATAAAACCTATTCACATCCAGTTATGCTCTCCAGAGCTCTGCTTCTGAGCTCCTCTTTTCCACAGAAGACATGTATTGCCTGTATTTTATGAAGGTCAGATAAAGAGTGTTTTGGGAAATAAATGAACATTTTTCTGGTCAGCAGCTTCCTAAAACCTTTGTGCCACCCTCCCCTGTCGCTTCTCAGAACTGCTTTGAACTGTACATCCCCGACAACAAAGACCAAGTGATCAAGGCCTGCAAGACCGAGGCGGACGGGCGCGTGGTGGAGGGGAACCACACCGTGTACCGCATCTCAGCCCCCACGCCCGAGGAGAAGGAGGAGTGGATCAAGTGCATTAAGTAAGTGCCATCTGCAAACAGGAGTTTCGGCCTGCCTGACCGTGACTCACACTGTCAGACACCGATCGTCCCAGCTCCAGAATCCACTGCCCTGCCTCCCCGTTCTCTTGCTCTGTGTTAGGTCCTCAGGGAATGGTTCAGTTGTACTTCCCAGAGTACCTCGCAGGAGACCTGTGCATTCTTGGCTGTTATGCATTTTTAAGAGAGCACTTCCTGCCTAGGTTCCCCAGGTGAGCAAGCTCTCAGGCACAGTGCCATCTGCTGGGCTGTCTTTCTGTCTCTAAGGCAGCAGATCTCATTTTCATGGATACAGCTCAGTAGAGATAGTGGTTGTGTTTTATAATTTGTTACTCCTGTAAGACACCATTTTCCCATTTACAGCTGAGGAAACCGAAGCCCATAGAGGTTAAGAAATTTGCCCAAAGTCCCATAGCACCACGCCCTACTGTGCTGGGAGAAAGCTGAGAGTCTGGGAGGAAGGAAATGCTGCCTCCTGGTCACACAGCTAAGAACGGAGCTGCAGACCCTGGGTTCTGTCTGCTCCTCCAGGTCACATGAGTGTAAGGTTCATTACAGGGACAGAGATGTCCTGATGTGGCAGGTGTCAGGAAATGCAATTTCTGAACCTAAGCGGCTTCTCTTCCTTAACGTTCCTCTCTGGGACTTATATGCAACCTGGTCCAAACTGCCACCCCTTCTGTGTGGGGATTGGCACTGGCCATTTTGGCTTTTCACTCTCTCGGCAATCATGGCTCCCAAGAGCACGTCCTTGTTCTCCCTCCTGGGTACTCCAGCCATCAAAAGTGCCCAGCTGTTTCCTCTGAGGCCCCTGTTAGTCTGTGTGATGGGCTTTCTCCCACCCAGGCTGCAACCCCCCACAGGGGTGCGTATTCTCTAGTCTTTGTTTTGTTTTATTTTTTGGTATTTCTGCTCAAATCAGTACAGTGGGTTTTTTTTTGTTTTTTTTTTTGAGACAGAGTCTCTCTGTCGCCCAGGCTAGAGTGAGTGCCGTGGCGTCAGCCTAGCTCACAGCAACCTCAAACTCCTGGGCTCAAGCAATCTTTCTGCCTCAGCCTCCCGAAGAGCTGGGACTACAGGCATGCCGTCACCATGCCCGGCTAATTTTTTCTATATATATTAGTTGGCCAATTAATTTCTTTCTATTTATGATAGAGATGGGGTCTCGCTCTTGCTCAGGCTGGTTTCGAACTCCTGACCTCAAGCAATCCGCCCGCCTCAGCCTTCCAGAGTGCTAGGATTACAGGCGTGAGCCACCACGCCCTTCTCAGTACAGTGTTTTGACCACAGTTAAGTATCGAGTGATTAAAGATGGAGGTGGGAAGAAGTAGATGATTTATTCCCACAAAAGCAGTCTTGAGAAGAGACAGGATCCAGGCAGGGGAGTGTGGGCCTGGAGTTGGGTCACCCTGTGCTGAGACCTCGCCCTGTCTCTGGGCAGCGTAGCCTGGCAGGGCAGGTGACCTACCTGTTCCATCTGATGGAGGTCATTCCTAACTCGCTGGGCTCTTTAGAGGATCCAGGGAGAGTGTGCAGTGGGAGTGCCAGCCACTGCCTGGACTTGGACAGCTTCCCTGGGCTCGTGGCTATCGTCATAAGTGTGGCCTTGAGTGGGCCCGGTCCCCTCCCCACTGGGTGCGTGTGGCACCGCAGAACTGTCAGAGTTGCCACCAGCTGTGGCGCTGGCCCTATGGTCTGGGAAAGAAGAGCCCAGTGCCGTGGGGACCTGTGGCTAGGTGGATGTCACCTACGCATCTCATGTCTTTTTTTTAAACATACATTTTAAAAAATATTTAACTCTTTGTTATGAAATTTGTATTTTGTATATGGTTTGAAGGGTTATAATTTAGTTCTCACAACTGAATGAACAGCTGTCTGACCCGATACCCTTTATCGATCACCGCGTTTCTCCAACCAATGTGACAAGCTCTTTAGTTTGTACTGAGTCCCTGGCCCATGCGGATCAGCCTCTGTTGCACCGCGTGTCTCTCAGGACCAACCCTCGCTGCCCTGGCCCTGCAGCCTTCCAGCTGCTGCCGTGCGGGAGCTCCTGTCCCCCTGCCGTCCCCTCACTGTTCTCTCAGAACAGTTTCGGCTGGTGTCGTGTGTTCTGTCTTTCATACGGTTTGTACCCCTGTGGCCAGGAGAACTAAGCATTCTTTAGAGCCATGCAGTGGTGTGGCCACAGTGAAGCCGAGCCCCTGGACGTCAGCTGCTCTGGTCCGTCCAGACCCCCTCGCCAGCCGCGGGACTCGCAGACCCCTCTGCGTCCTGCAAGCACAGCCTCTTTACTCCCGCCAGGAGGCGTCTCCCGCCTCACAGATGAGGAAACTGAGGCCCCGCAGGGTTAAGTCAGTTGTCCAGAGCCACACAGAGGTGGTGCTGCCCCCCTAGCCTGAGGGATGTGACTCAGGAACCTGCACTTGCTGCCACTGTGCAGAGCTCAGTTGCTCAGGTGCCTGCCGCGTGACATGCTTGGTATGGCACTCGCTGCCACGAAGGAAAGCCAGGTGTCAGCGTGGAACTAAAATACCACGTATGGTCTTTTTCTCTGAATTAGAATATAGCTGTAGGAATGTGTAATGCTTCTGTTCCTAAATGTAAATTAATTATTAGATTCAAATAGGTAAAAAAAATTATCTTGTCATGTGTCACTGTGTGTCTCTTTTGAAGCAGGTCACCTTAAGCCCTGTGTGGTCGCATCAAAGTTGACGCACTGACTTGGCCTCTACAGGATAGTTGCAGGGTGGGGTGGGGGTACAAGGACCTCAAGCAGCCCCCACCCAGGACTGTGTCTCCATGGCTGTGTCCCTCATGCCTCTGTTTTCCCTCCTTTCTGTGCTCCAGAGCAGCCATCAGCAGGGACCCTTTCTACGAGATGCTTGCAGCACGGAAAAAGAAGGTCTCCTCCACGAAAAGACACTGAGTGCAGCCCAGGGTGTGAGCCGAGATGCCTGCGGAGCCCCAGCCCTGTCTCCGGCCTCCACTGAGGGGCGTCCTCTCCGCCGGGCCCTGCCCCGAATTCCTAGAGACTAGCTTCAGCTTTTGCTATTTTTTTTTTAAATGGGAGAAGGGTGGGCAGTTATTACCGGGAAGAGGGGCCTGCCGCCTGTCCAGCATGGGTTCCCAAACCTTCTCTCTCAGCAGAGCAGAGCTGCTGTCGGCAGAGCAGCCTCCTGCCAGCCTCCTGCTCAGCGGGTCTGATAGCAGAGCTCAGAGCGGACCGTTTACCTCTTGGTGGTTTCCCCATGAAGAGCCTTCACCCCTGCACCGTAAATACGTGTATTGATACATTATTCTATGTTAAGAAAATGGTGGAAAGGAAGAGAAGCCACGTACTATAAAGATCTATTTTTTTTTTTTTTAAAGAACATAGCACTATTCCGGTGCATTCTGCCCTGCCTGGTTTGGGGAGCCTCACCCTAGAGAAGGGCTCCCTGGGCTGCTGCTGGGGTGTCAGCCTGGGCAGGGCAGACCGCCCTCCTGTGCTCTGGGAGCCGGGGGGGAGCTCGCTGCTGGGTGCTCGTCTGGGCGAGAGGGGGTGACAGGGAGGGTGACGTAGAGAAGGCAGAGGGTGCTGCAGGCGCAGCGGGATCTCCAGACGACGCAGTCAGACTGCGGGGCCTGTTGGCCGGCGCAGTGGCAGCAAGCGGGTGCGGGTCGGCAGCTCCGGCAGATGCTGTCCCATCCCAAGTGCCTGCAGGGCGCCAAGGACAGGAGACAAGTGACTGGACGCTCGCGTTGTTGCTCTCCTTCAGAATCCAAGTTCTTGTTGGGCTTTAAAGTAGAAAGTCAGCATTTTCCTTGAGCTAAATACCTAATAACCAAAACTGTGAGGAAGGTCATCCCGACAGAGGGTCCGGGATGACCTGACTGTTCCATATTTGGTTTTTCTTCTCTTCCCCAAACTCCAGTCCTCGTTGTAGAGGAAGGAGTAGGTCCTGCCTGAGCCCTTTAGGGGTTCAGCTTTTTCTGCCTCAACTGGCCCTAACTGGACTACTCTGGAAGTTTTGGGGTGGGTCCCTCGAGGGGAAGCGGGTCTCTGTCTGCTCAGAGGGTGCAGTGGGACGAGAGGGCCAAGCTCAGCCTCTTGGAACCCTTTTCCCCGTGGGGCATGTGAGCGAGTGGCCCGCCCAGGCCCACGCTCTCCTGCCGTTCTCTCAGGGACTCTCCAGGGCAGATCCTGCCACCCAGCCGAGCCAGCGAGCCAGTCTGGGCAGAGCAGGTGGCTGCCGGCCATCTCCACATGGCCCTGGACCAGGTTGGCGCAGAGCGCTGCCGCCAGGAGGCAAGTGAGGAGCCACGGGTCTCCGCCGGACTGTGTCGTCGCGGCTCCTTTCGCATTGGTGAGCATCTCTAGAAATAGCTTTTGCCAGAGCAGTGGTGGGAGCAGTGTGGGGGGACATTCTGGCACCCCCCTTCGTGTAGATCCTACCTGGAATGGCTTCGGGTGCTCTTAGGCCAGAGCTTGTGAGGGTGCCAGAGAGGGTCCAGGCTGGAAACCAGAACTTTCTGGGTAGGAGAACCAGGGCGGTGCCAGCTAAAGTCTGGGTGGCACCAGGGCCAATGCTGAGCCTGTCTGGTGGCCGGTTCCCTTGCCCTGGTTCTCACAATACTTCTAGACAGAATGCCCCTGGATCAGTATTAGTCTATTTATCAGAGGTGTAAATAATCCATGTATAGTTTTTCTCCTTTTAGATTATTTTGTATTTGTTTAAAAAAAGTTTTGTCAAAGTATAAAGAAATGACTGAAAGTTGTTGACAGGGTTTTTAAATAATTATAATTATTCCAATTGTTTTTGTTTGTTTTTGCCTTGTACACTAGCGCCAAGGAACTGCAGCAAATAAACTCCAAGTCTGCCCAAGCTGTCTTTGTCATCTGTGGCATCTCTCGTGCCGGGGTGGGCCTTTGAGCAGGAAGGCGTGTTCATCAGCCGTCCTTGTGTGGGAGTGTCACTGTCATTTCTGTCCCAAGTGTGGTGGTCATGTAATAGGAAGCGGGGGAGAGGGTGTGTCTCTTATTACAGAGAGCACCGCAAGAAAAGAATTAACTTCCTTTCTTTGCCTCCCTTTTTTCTTTTTTTTTTTTTGAGACAGAGTCTCACTTTGTTGCCCAGGCTAGAGTGAGTGCCGTGGCGTCAGCCTAGCTCACAGCAACCTCAAACTCCTGGGCTCAAGCGATCTTCCTGCCTCAGCCTCTCGAGTAGCTGGGACTACAGGCATGCGCCACCATGCCCAGCTAATTTTTTCTATATATATTAGTTGGCCAATTAATTTCTTTCTATTTATAGTAGAGACGGGGTCTCACTCTTGCTCAGGCTGGTCTCGAACTCCTGACCTCAAGCAATCCGCCCGCCTCGGCCTCCCAGAGTGCTAGGATTACAGGCGTGAGCCACCGCGCCCGGCCTGCCTCCTTTTTTTGAAGCAGAAGAAACAGATGTGAAACACATAACTTTAAAGTCAAGAAATGTGCCTTCCATCAATATAGCACATTTTTAGTATGATTTCAGTTTCCAGGTATGCCCAGGTGATGCGTCACGGTGGGGTGGAACCTGGAGCAGGAGGAGGTGCTCAGTGGAGCATCACAGAACAGAGGGAGGAGCCCGTCTGAGCCGCACCTGCTGCAGGCTTCTCCCCAGCTCGTCTTTCTCCAGTAGCAGCAGTAATTTCTCACCTTTGCTCCTTGCCTCAAGCCCCCAGCCTCCCCCAGGCCGCCACCCCCACCCCCCCGCTGTACTAGAAGTGGAGAGCAGCATCCCTCCCTCCGAGTGCCAGCCTTACCTGGTTTCCTCGTTTCTGTCGTTCCCTCCCATGTCTGGAGGAAGTGACCTCCTTTCTACCTGCCTCCCGTGTATCTTTCTCTATCAGTTATTCCCTCTCATGTATAATCTCCTTCCCCACTGACTTCTTTCCCTCCAACCACATAAATGCCCAAGTCTCATTTAAAAAACAAGTCACTAAGCTCAGGAACCAAACAAAGATGTTCACTTTTGCCACTTCTCTTCAGCATTGTACTGGAGGTTCAAGTTAGAGCATTTGGTAAGAGGGAGAAATAAAAAGGCGTCTAGATAGGAAAGGAAGAAGTAGGAATTGTATTTGTTTTCAGGTGACATGACCTTGTACATAGACAATCCTAAAGAATCTACAAAAACACCTATTAGAGCTAATAAATGAATTCAGGGTTGTAGGCTATACGATCAATGCATAAAAATCAGTTGTTTCCAATATACTAACAATGAACAACTCAAAAGAGAAATTAAACTTATTCCTAAGTATTATTTTTGATGCTATTGTAAGTGGAATTGTTTATTCTTAGAGGGTAAGACTTGTCTGCTGAAAACTACAAAACATCATTGTAAGAAATTAAAGCAGACCTAGATAAATGGAAACATCTCACTTGCATGGATGAGAGATTTAATACTGGCAAGACGACAGTGCTCCCCAAATTAGTCTACAGATTCAGGGCAGTCCCTACCAAAACCCCAGCTGGCTTTTTTTCAGTAGTGGAAAAACCCATCCTAAAATTCACATGGAAACGCAAGGGACAGAGAATAGCCAGAACAATCTTGAAAAAGAACAAATCTGGAGGACTCACACTTCCCGATTTCCAAACTTGCCACGATCACTCAAGACTGTGAGGTACTGGTGTTATATGCACAGACACGTAGGCCAGTGGAGTTGATTCGAGAGTCCAGGAAGCAACTCGTGGCTTTGTGGGCAACTGCTCTTAGATGAGGGTGCTGAGACAATTCAGTGCAGGAAAGAATAGTCTCTTCAACAACAGGTAGTGAGACAACCAAATGTCCACATGCAAAGGAGTGAAGTTGGACTCCTACCTCACACCATCTCTTATACAAAAATGAACTCAAAATGGATCAAAGACCTAAAGACAAGGGTTATAACAATAAATCACAGATTGGGCAAGAGTTTTTGAGACACGACACCATAACCACCAGCAACACCCACCTCCACAATGGTAAATTGGACTTCAAGATTCAAAACTTTTGTGCCTTAAAGGATGCTGCTATAGTTTGGATGTTTGTCCCCTCCAGAACTCATGTTGAAACTTAATTGCCACTGTAGCAGTGTTAAGAGGCGGCACCTGCCCAACTGCCCTCTGTCGTGTCATGACGCAGCAAGATGGCAGCGTCTTGAGACTGGACTTCCCCGCCTCCAGACCCCTTGTCAGTCGCCCAGTGTGTGGGGCTCTGCGATAGCAGCACAAAGCAGACTAAAACAACATTGGTTCCGAGAAGTGGGTCTGTTGCTATGACAAGTATCTGAAAACGTGGAAGTGCCTTTGGAAGTGGGTACTAGGTGGAGGCTGGAAGAATTTGGAGGACCAGGCTAGGAAGTGCCTGATCGCCGTGAGTGAACAGAGCATGAAGGGCAGTTCTGGTGAGGACTCGGAAGAGAAGAAGAACTGCAGGGAAAGGCTGGAACGGCTTAGAGATGGCTGAAGTGATGGTGCAAAGGTGGAATTTTGAACTAAAAGGGAAGCAGAACTAGGAGGTGGGAGGTTTTTTTTTTTTTACTGGGGTCCATGCCAACTGTGAGCTTATGAGGGTTGTAGAAATAGGGATGCGAAAGGCCACTTTGATGAGGTCTCAGGCAGAAATGAGGAGCAAGGTATTGGAAACTGGAGAAAAGCCATGTTTGTCATTGAAAGAAACCAGAACATGTCACCCCAAAATAAGCCTCATTGGCATAAAAGTTATTTCTGAGTTAAAGGCAATTAACTCAGAAGCATCAAGCAGAGGAGAAGCTCTCCCTATCCTCTATGTGTTTGCCTGACAACATTATAAACTCTCCTTCCCTGGAGACGACTCTCAGCCCAGAGATGGCAACAGAAGAATCTGCAAACCAACTACTCCGGCAGCTTCCTCCCGTGTATTTACTTGTATTAATATTCACTGCATACTCACTGCTTTTTGTAGAAGATGCTGCAGAAGCCAGAGTGCCAAGCCACTGCCTTGAGTTGCCTTTCACTGAGCTTTCTCTGTGTGATGTGCACTGCACACATTAGTAAACCTGGCTGTCTTGTTAATCTGTCTTTTTGGTACTGGGGCCTGTCCCAACTATGAACTTATGAGAGTTGAAGAGAAATTATATTTCCTCCGCGACATTATAAAGGGGCAAAGAGCGTGCTGAACTCTGTCCATGCCGGAGCAGAGCTTAAGAATGATGAACTAGGACGTCTGGCAGAAGAAGTAGCTAAGCAGCAAAGCAGGCAGGGTGCTGTGTGGCTTCTTTTAACTGCATATAGTAAAATGAGAAGAGAGAAGAATGATTTAAAGATAGAATTTATAATTTAAAGGGAGGCGGAACGTGGGAGTTGGAAAATTCACAGCCTAGCCACACAGTGGGTGAAGAACACATGCAAGGATGTGGCCCCCCAGCCCTCTGCCGAGGGGATCAGCACAGATGGAAGGGAGCCAGGTGCTGTTCATCAAGACAGTGGGAGAGTGACCCCGAAGGCATTTTGGGGATCTTCCAGGCTGTCCCTCCCACCACAGGCCCAGAACTCTAGGAGGGCAGAATGGCTTCAGGGGATGGCCCAGGGCACACTTCACAGGCTGGCAGTGATAAGCCTTGGTGGCCTCCGCATGGTGCTAACTGCAGATGTGCAGAGTGCTCGAGCTGTGGGCGCCGCAGCCTCCACCTGGATTTCAGCGGATGCGTCAGAGAGCCCTGGGCCAGGCTGAGGATTGCCACAGGCAGAGCCACTGTAGACACCCCCTGCTAGGGTCATGCCTAGCAGAGCCGTGGGAGCGGGGCCACCCAAGACCTTAGCACTGTAGACCACCAGCTGGCAGCCCTACCCTGTGAGAGCTGCGTGGTGGGCTGTGCCAGCGAGGTTATCAGGGCAGGGCTGCCCAAGGTGTTGGGGCCCAGACCCTACCCCAGTGTCCCCAGAAGGCAGGATGTAGAGTCAGAGATTATTCTGGAGTTTTAAGATTTAATGTCTGCTCTGCTGGGTTTTGGACTTACTTGGGACCGGTCACCCCTTTCTTCTTGTGTATTTTTCCCTTTTGGAATGGGACCCCCCTCACCCGTTGTGTTTTGTAAGCACATTACTGGCTCAACTTCCCAGGCTCACGGCTGAAGAGAATTTGCCTCAGGATGGATCCTGCCTTGAGTCTCACCAGTATGTGATATAGGTGACACTCTAGACTTTGGACTTTTGAGTTGATGCTGGAATGAGTTTAGACTTTGGGGCTGTTGGGGTGGAATGAATGCATTTGGTATTGTGAGGAGGACATGGGTTTTGGGGGACCAGGGACAAGAATGCTGTGGTTTTGAATGTTCCCTCCCAAAGTCCCAAGATCTGTGAGCCAATTAATTTCTGTTCTTTATAAATAACCCAGCCTGTGGTGTTGTATTACAGCAGCACAAAAATCATTCAAAAATGAGGAAATATTGGCAAATCATATCTGATCAGAGTCTAGTAGCCAGAATATATGAAGAACTCTTAGACTTCAACAATAACAAGACAACCTGGTTGAAGTTGGGCACAGACTTTGAATAGACTTTGCTCCAGAGAAGATGTACAAATGGTCGGTGGGCACATAAAAGATGATGCTCAGAATCATTGACCATAGGGAATGCAAATCAAAACTGCAATGAGAAACCCCTCCACCCCCACAGGACGGCTGTGATCAAAAAGACAGACAATGACAAGTGTTGTCGAGAATGTGGAGAAGTTGGAAGCCTCATAAGTTGGTGGGAATGTAAAATGAGGTAGTTGCTGTGGAAACAGTTTGGGGCAGCTCATGGGAAATTTAAACCGCCCCCGTCTGATCCAGCAGCTCCACTGCTAGGTATTAGTACGTACCCAAGAGAGCGAAAACGCATGTCTACACAAACACTTGCACACAAACGTTTACAGCAGCCTCACTCGTGACAGCCAAAAAGTGGAAACCGCCCAAATATCCACCAACTGAGGGACGGGTGAGCAAACGTGGCAGATCCATACAGTGGAACGTCATCCAGCCGGAAGAGGAATCGAGCACCAAAGCCGGAAAGCGTCTGAGCCTTGAAAGCGTCACGCTCCGTGAGGCAGCCCAACACGGAGGTCCACGTTGTGTATGACTCAGTTTACATGAAATGTCTGGAAAAGGCAAATCTGCGGGGACGGAAAGTAGGTTAATGGTTGCAGGGGCCTTTCCTGACCGCCACTAGCAACGTCATGGGCAAGCACCGCCCACGTGGCCTGTCTTGGAGGGTCCCACCTGAGCTGTCCTCTCTGCAGCTCCTGGGTGGGGACGCCCCTCCCTGGTGGCCAGGGCACTGTCCCACCAGCCCCAGCGCCATCCACAAGGACATCCTCAGCGCTTCTAACATCTTTCGTTTCAACATAATTTCAAACTTGCACAAAAGCTGCAAGAACAGTACAGAGAACTCCCATATACCTTTCCCCAGTTCCCATTTTTAAAATATTCTCCTACATTTTATTTGTCATTGCTGTTCTTAGGCTTTGAATTTCTGATTCTTAGCTGTTTCTTTTTATGAATCTCCAAGTGCTTGTTTTAAGACATTTAATTCATCCGAAGGGCTGAGTTCCAGCTTTCTTCTGCCTCATGGTTAATTCTGGGGAAAGAATCTGAAGTGCTTGGTTTCAGATTCTCTATTTTCTTCTTGCAGTAGTTTTGTAGAGAGTGACTCCTGGCCACCCCTGGCCAGCCCCCTTCACTCACTCATTCATTCAACAAATGCTGACTTGCTGGGGCTGTTGGCTGGGTCTGTGAGACCCGGAAGCGGGGTACTGCCTGTAGGACTCCAGTCTGCAAGGCCACTTGCTGCCTTCTCCCCAGGGGCCCCAGCAGGAGGGGCGAGGCGGCCCGTGGGCCGTGAGCACCAGGTCCGGGGGCTGGGCCTCGTGTGACGCGCATGAGTCTCACCTTTCCCTGAACTCCAGAGCCAACCACCGGTGCCTGCCAGAAGGATGGTACCCACATGAAGAGACTGCGGTGGACCAGCAGCTACGAAAATTATGTCCTCAGTGATATTCAAATGACAGCGTCACTCAGAGAGTCTTAAATACAGAGACGCAAAGGGTCCAGACAGGCAGTGTGGCCTGGGCTGAGGCTGCCCACCGGCCTCCCGGAGCCGTGCTGGCCATGGGGCCGAGCCAGCCACGCACACGTAGGGCCAGGTTTTCTCCCTGGGGGCTTCTCGCCTTTGGGCAGGGCTGGCCTCGGCCCTCACACCCCTGGGTGACTACGTTGCCAGCTTGGACCCCCGCAACCACTACACGGAACTCACGCGGCACACCCTGGCAGGCGGCGACTTCGCCCTGTGCTACCTGAACATGACCTCGCTTGAGTGGCTGGACGGTAAGGGGCGCCCAGGGCTCGGACCAGAGGTGAATGCAAGGTGGCCTCCTTAGTCCCTAGCCTCCTTGGAAAGTGGCCCTGGGAGCTAGGGAGAAGTGGCAAGAGTGGGACGATGCCACGGCTGGGAATGTGCCCACGCTCAGTCATACATCTCAATATGAGTGTGTCTGTCTCATCCACAATTTGGTGATTCTGGGTGGAGACTTCCTTGGTGAAGGAAGCCGTGAATGCCAGTCCTTGAGAAACCTCAGTTTCCTCTTCCCATCCGGCCTTCGGGCTCCCTGTGGACACGCCCTCCTGGCACATCCCTGATTCTGGCTGTAGTTATCATGT
Organism: Mirza zaza; assembly: GCA_008750895.1. Lineage (NCBI taxonomy): Eukaryota > Metazoa > Chordata > Mammalia > Primates > Cheirogaleidae > Mirza > Mirza zaza. The sequence continues at coordinate 134,067 of VSMD01093791.1, forward strand.
CATTTGCTTAAATCTCCATTGTGGTTCACGACCCCCAGCACCCCACATGGGCTTTCAGAGGGGGAGCTATATACGCAGATGGAGTTTGAGGACACCTGTGATCATTTGGTAATATCCCAACCTCCCTGGAGCCCTGCCCAGACTGGGCCAATAAAAGGAAACAGTCTAAGAATCCCGAGAGGGTGGTGGGTGAGTGAGTGAGTGAATGAATGAATGAGTGAGTGAGTCTCTCTCTCCCTGTCCCCTCTCACAGATACAGACCGTTTTTGCTCTACCGTAAAGAGCTGCTCGTATGAAACCACTTTCTGCCTCGGGTTACTCCCTCATGTTGGCCCTGCAGGTGATTTTTCCAAGATAACAGTCTGGACGTGACTATTGGCGTGTCTGTCATTCCTCCGCCAAGAGCACAGCAGGAACCATGGGCAGACGGCCACCCCGACAGACGGATAAGGCCGGAGCAGGTCGGCTTGGACTTGAACCCAGCTCACCCGCATGGTGGTCATGGCACCCTGCTCAGTGTATCCTTGGGATAGACTAGCTAATGCTCCAGTAAAAAGTACACATACACATATATATATCTCTAAATCTCAGTCACTGGACGACAAAGACTTAAGCTCTGTCATGGCGTGGCCTTCATGATTTTCCAGGATGAGAAGGGAACATGTCGGATCATGCACTGGATTTTAAGGCTTCCACCTAGGAGTGACCCGGCACCCCAGTCACAAGTCACACAACGACCACGCCCAGCTCTGAGAGCACGGAGGTGGGACAGTCACCCAGAAAGAGGAGAAATGGAACGTCTGTGAACAGCCCTGGAGACCAGCACACTGAGCCTCCATCTTCTCGGCCATGAAATGGAAATGATAATATGCATTCTGCAGGACAGATGGAAGGATCACAGTTATTGTAATTTTCCTAATAGAATGCCTGGCGAGTGCTCAAGTCTCAGGAAATGGGGCCTCCCTCTTTCCCTCTGTCTCCTCCCCCGCTCCCCGCCCAATCCAGTAATCCTGCAAATATCTCCAGGTCTGTTTGTACCAATGGCTGGGATGAGCCTTGATCCCACAACTTATGGACAAATGGTACCACTCGCATGACTCCAATTCTACACTCGCTGCAGGTGTCTGTCAAACCTAAGGGTACACAGAAGCCGGGACACTGGCACTTCCATGTCCTGAATGTCACCGGCCACCTCGACAACCCTGCCTTTCATGCCTTCCAGGAAATCATGGGACATTGGTTCTTTCTCTAGGTGACCCCCCTCGCCAACTCGCACCCTCAGGACCACACATGGGGGCCCACATAGAGTCAACACTGCTGTCGTGGCGGTCCTCAGAGCTTTGGTTTGGGAGGAAGCACCTCCCTTAAATCGGGTGTCCTAATACCCATCTGGCAGGTTGTTGGAGTTAGAAATAGTCACACGGAGCAGGCTCCTGGCCCCGCACCCGGCTTGCAGCAGGCACCGGCCAGCGAAGCTGACAGCAGAAGCATGAGGTACCACGCTGGGCTCGGCTTCCCTTGAAAGCCAGCAGTGATGCTATAGAACCAAAGAACCGAGGCTTTGTATTTGGAGAAGAGTGTCGAAATCCTGGTGCCACCAGGTACCACGGTGGCCTGAGGGGTTTGAGGTATTGCGGTGAACTCACCACGTCAAACCCAGAGGCCCCTCTTCTGCGCTGGTCATGACAGAAGAGTCACAGGTGTCTTCTACTGCAGTTTCCCCGTGATCACAAGGAGGCGGCGGGAGTTCGGGAGGCCTAGGAGTCATCCTCAAGGTGCCAGTCCTGCAGGTGTGCTGGGAAAGGCAGGCCAGCTAAGCCGTGGAGCAGAAACTAAATTTCCAGATCTCCATTTAAGCTTTGCCCCTGATTCCCTGACTCAAAGCATGACCACATTCCAGGTAGGAAAAAATCGACTTTGCTGCTAACGGCCCCAGGATGTGCCAAGCTCGCCATCCTTACCCCTCCGCTTTCACGAACACCTGCGCTTTCCTGCCCCCGAAAATGACTCGCGCTTATGAGCCTGAGCCGGGAGACGTCTCCGAGCTCAGTGACAAAGCCCAGCACCGTCTGCAAAGGAAAGTCCCACTCTCCCAGCCCATTTTATCCTTGTTTTGATTTTCAAGAAGTCCCTGGGGCATTTGGTTTCATCATTTCCCGCATCTTCCAGGCGGAAAGACCCAGCCAGTTCCCTGAGGGGTCCGCACCTGTGCAGCATCACGTCCCTCCCTGGCGTCCGGTCCCTCAGGCTGAGAAGGCTGAGATTTCCTCCGCATGCCACAGTTGATGTTAAACATCTGCGCACGCTCAAAGTCAACAGAGGGCTTTGTCCATTTTAATGTCCTTGGCGTGTCCTGAAGGATCTGACTCCTGACGGCCGGTGTGGCCGTTGCTTTCCCAAGTCACTGGAGAGGCAGAAGCAGGTTCTCAGGCTGATGAGAAAGGTTGGGTGGAGAGCGTGGCCTGGGACACCTTCCACACGAGTAGGAGAACCGTTGACCTCCGTGCGCTCTGAGTCCTGGAAGGGCGCCACGGCGGCTTCTTGCAAGTCGGTTCCCGCAGCAGACATGCCACCAATTTCCACGTCGAAACCCTCTGGCCATTGGCAACTTTTTTGCAAGCCTTCAGGTGGGGCAGGCATTTCCCAGTGTTTCCTGGGCAACGACAGAGGTAGAGTGCCGGAGACCGAGGTCACGTGTGTGCTGCACAGACAAACCCAGCATGAGCCTTGGAAGGGCCTCGGCGTCACCTGCGTCACCTGCGTCAAAGCAGACACTTATCTTGGAACCTCTGGCACCGAGCTGGGAGCTCTGGGTGATTGATCTCATTCTGCTCGTGCCAAGAGGCTGCACTCTGAACCCAGCCAGACGTCACAGGGAGATGGACACAGGTCATGAGCCAGAGGTCCAGAGGTCCTCGAACCTTATTCAGCAATGGCAGAAAAAAACACGTCACAACAGGAATCAGGCTCTCACGATACGGGCGGGAGTGCCCGGGCTCGACACCTGCGTGTGACGTGGCGCTTGGTGTCTCACGGATGGAACCACAGGGTGCCAGGAGGGGGATCTTGGCAATCATCCGGTCAATTTGTTTTACAGACGAGGACACTGAGGCACACAGGGTGAGGGGTCCCTCCCTGAGGGCACTGAGCTGGCCTGTGGGAGGGCCCTCGAGGGCCCAGTCAGCCACCAGGACTCTGGTCCTGTCCCCAGGCTCCTGTGGGGACCTGCCATGTCTCCCTTCCCTGGGCACGCCGGTCTCTCCACCGGTAATGAGAGGACAGGCGTTTGGCTCGAGAAGAGGAGCGAAAGGCCGTGGATTTCCTCTCTTTCTTGTATCTTGGCGTCTCTTTTCACTGAGGTGCGGGAAACGGCCCTACTGCCACCGCAGGGCCCGTGTGTGCCAGAGCTGCCGTGGGGCCCTGGGCCGGCCTTTAGCTGCCAGCTGCGGGACCCGCAGGAGCTGTGCTCCGGGCATGGACAGGGGCCCGTGCTCAGCTCCGAGGATTAAGAAAATAGGAAATTGAGTGTCCTATTCCACAGCACAGGAGTTCAGTTGGCCGTTGTGTTTGCATGCACAAAAGTTCAGGTTTTGCTGGTTTCCGGGTGTTCTGACCAGGCCCTCGTTCTTCACACAACCTGTGTCCGCCAGGGTTTAACCAGGGACACGGAACCGGCAGGAGATAGAGGACCTTCGGGTTCGGAGACGCAAGAGGGGCCTGCCCGGTGCCAGGAGGCAGCTCCGGCGGGAGGTCAGGACGTACCACTGGTGGGTTTAGAGCAGGGAATTGTTTTCGTGATTGCAGGGCCTGGCTGGCCAGGTCAGAAGTCACAGCTCAGGAGGGGCGGCCGGGAACTCTTGGTCACTGGCCGCAGCTGCCGGCCGAGGGTTCCCCATAAAGAAAAAACTCCATCTGAAGCCGGCAGCTGTGCCAGCGGTGGAGACGCCTTGTCCAGAAAGGGCGGGTGGTGTGGAGGGACAGTGTGGTGACCATCCCACAGCCCCCAGGCAAGCAGATGCTGGGGTGGGAGGACTGCAGGGCGATTCGAGGAAGACCCTGGGGCCCTTCCTCCCTGTCCTGCTTGCCCCCATTCCCCATTGGGAACCCTTTCTGGCCATACACGGCATCCCGTACAAGGGATTCTCGACTTAGGAGTCTTAGAAATGTGCTTTTCCTGTGGTCCAGTCCTGTAGGCTTCTTCTGTTTGCTAGCCGGGCACTTCTCAAACTACCTGGGGACTAGGTGGGATGCGGGTTCTCCTTGGGAGCAGAGTCGGTGGGGGCAGAGGTTCAGACCTGCAGCTTCCAGAGCCTTCCCTCCGCCTCCGGCTCCAGCAGGGCTCCGCACGGCACTGTTGCTTGGTCCCGTCTTTATGCAAAATTTGGGGTATTGTGTTTTCATGAATTATTTGCAATAACTTTGATGTTCTCCAAATATTGTGTTAAAATGTTGTTATCTTGGTCACCGTGCTTCGGAGACCCCGTTAAATGTTGCACCCAAGGTGAGCGCCTGGCTCCCCGCCGCCCCTCCCCCGCTCTCGAGGCCCGAGCACCTAATGTCTAGTGCTCCGGGATTGGTGAGGAGACCCGAGGCCTTTTGAATAGATGTTTAGGTTTCCCAGGTGGATGAGAAGGGTTCTGGGAGGGGCCTGGGGGCCAGCACTGTGCCGTGCTCTGATTTTCAAATCCCAGGGGCAACACACGTGTTGGGGAGCAAGCCCGGCCACATGCCACTGGCCTCTCTGGGATAGGCTTAGACCTCGCCAAGGGTGGGAAAGCCGTCCTGTCCCAGGGGTCCCTTCCGTCCCGGAAACAGCTGTCGGAGCCAGGCTGCAGGACACCCGTGTGCAGGGGGCACAGAGAGTCCCCACGCTCTCTCCCCCTCCTCGGGCACTCTTGCTCTTTGGTAAACACTCAGCCAGCGGTTCAGGAACAAGTTCCAACAGCCCGGGACCTCCCAAGCCTCGGGTGGAAGGAACGGTGATGAACAGAGGCAGCCCACGGCCCGGCCCCTTCACACACCCAGGCGGGCGTCTCTCCTGCAAGGGCAGGTGCAGACTGTTCGGGACCAGCCCCTCCTGCTGCAGTGGGACTTGCCTCCCAGGGGACCGTCAACGTCTGAGTCAAGGACACGCCGTGCTTTGGCCAGACACCTTTCAGCACAAAGGTGGCAATGACGCTGACATCTCCCCCACCTGCCCTTCGCACCAGCTTGGAGACAACGGCTGGTTCCCTGAAGCCGGGCCCGCCCTCAGGCACGTTCCAGGGCCCGGTGGGTCACTTTGCAGGGCTCTCATCTTGGGTATTGAAAGGTCCAAAGGTCTAAATCGAAACTTCAGCCTCGCCACTAAAAAGCTTTTCCCAACCCCCCCTCCCCATCCTCTTCCTTCCCTTTCTCTCTGCTCCCCCCACCCCACCCCTTCCGCCCTCAGCTCAGGCCCAGCTCGATGCTGGCAGGAGGCTGTTGAACGTAATCACCGGCGTGATTGGATTTAAACCACTGCCTATTTGTTTACAGCTGGTTCCATTTGAATCTTGTCCCCTTCCCCGCGTTCCTGCTTTCTTTCAGACTCAGTGTTTTTATGATCCCATTTCATCTTCACGGCCATCTCAGTGGCTACCCCTCTTCTGTGGCTCTGAGCGGTCACTCTGAAATTCACAACAGATGAGTGGGAAGTGACTGTAAAACAACACGTCTATCACAAGGTCTGTAACTCTCTCGCAATTGCTCCAGTGTCACTAGTGTGACGTCACTTACGTGCTGAAGATAGAAGCTTTAACCCCAAGAATCACGGACTAACTGGCTCCCCCCAATGCATGCGCCGGCCAGGGTGGTCAGCAGGCGTCCTATGAGAGAGAGCCGCCCTCTCGAGGTGGCGACTACACGTGCTGCTACCTGCCTCTCCATCTGCAACTGGCGCTCTGCCAAAAGGGTGTCACAGAGAGTTTCTTGGCCGGGCACAGTGGCTCATGCTTGTAATCCTAGCACTCTGGGAGACCGAGGCAGGAGGATCACTCAAGGTCAGGAGTTCGAGACCAGCCTGAGCAAGAGCGAGACTCTGTTTCTACCAAAAATAAAAAAAATTAGCCGGGCATGGTGGCGCATGCCTGTAGTCCCAGCTACTCGGGAGGCTGGGGCAGGAGGATCGCTTAAGCCCAGGTTGCTGTGAGCTAGCCTGACGCCACAGCACTCTAGCCCGGGCAATAGAGCCAGACTCTGTCTCAAAAAAAAAAAAAAAAAAAAAAAAGTTTCTTTTTTATTGGCGAAGTTAGAAACCTGTTAAGGAGCACAATGGGTCTGTGAGCTGCTGTAACTTGGAGACATTCCCTGCGACATGCACAGATAGGGTGGAAGAATCTCCCCAGGCCTGAACCCTTCACCTCACAGGGGCGACTGAGGCAGGAGCCCTAATTGATCCTGTGCGCAGCCGTGAGTGCTGGTGTCAGCACACCCCAAGTGCTACAGCCCAAGTTCCCTGCCCGCTGCTCAAGAGGAAGCCAGTACACTGAGACAGCAGGCATTACGGTGGAGAAAGAGTTTAATGTCGCAGGAGCCACGCAACAAGCTGGGAGGAAGTTCTCAAATCTGTCTCCCCGAGAATTTGGGAGAAAGGGTCTTTAAAGATAGTTTGGCAGGCGGATGGCTAGGGAATTGGGTCTGCCGATTGGCTGGGAATGACCTCAGGATTGGGAAGCAGAAATTATGTTCTTGTCCTGAGTCGGTTCCCAGGCAGCAAGACCAGTTGAGTTGCTTCCGTGCCGCCAGGGCCCCCGGGCCCACGTGCCGCTTGTCCAGGCCACGCTCTCGGTGCTCGGCAGCCTCCTGTCATCTGGCCGCGCCGCTCGCATGATCCTGATTGGGTAATTTTTGAATCCCACTGTTGCTGATTGGATGTTAAAGCTTGTTGCTGATTGGATGTTAAAGTTTGTAGTTGATTGGACGCCTTTTGAGCCCTACCAAGGGTATAAAAGCAGGAGGAGAAGGAGGGGGGGGGGTGGGTGTGCGGAACACACGAAGAGAGCTGTAACACTTGTTGGGTTTGAGCCTGCTGTGGAAGAATGAAGACTGTTCTCCGACTCTTCGTGTGCCACTTGGCTCTTTCCCCAGTCAAGAGCTGTAATACTAGCTGTACACTTGCCGTAACAGTCTGGTTGGGTCAGTTGGCCCAGCGGAGTACAGGGCCTGCGGTTTCCCAAGGGTGACGTTATCTATGGGAGCAGTGAAGAAAGCTACAAACCATCAGCTGTGTGACTCCTGAGTGGCGAGCAGGTATAGGAAAGCCAGCCAGGGGACAACGGCTGGTTTTGTATGTACGTATGTGTCACCTAGGGTGTAGATCACACTGGCAGGCCTTATGAACAGTTTGGTGCCTGCTTTGCTGATTAATGTTGGTCTAATAAGTGCCATTCTGTGTGGCAGACTCCGGTCTGGGACTTGATTCTATTATCTCCAGATTGTGAGGTTGTGGGGGGCTAATTCTCCTATTCAGGCATTTTGGTAGCTGCTGCCGTTAACAAAAAGAGCTTCCTAGTTGTGGGCGTATGTCCACGCTAGGCTTGCGGCCTTCAGCAAGAGCCGACGGGCAGGCACATCACTGGCTCTTTACTAAGTCATGGTACTCATTGTCCAGTCTCTTCTACCCATAATGCAATTTTTCCTAACATTTGATTAGTAAATTTCCATTTTTCTTCATGTCATTCAGGTTTTCTTGTAAACTTCAGGGTAAGGCATCGTATTTTTCAATGATTTAAATTGGTTTAAACAATACTCGCCCTTGGAGGGCTTCTAAAGGAGTAAGAAAATCATTTAAAGAGTACAAATGTGAGAGTTTTTAACAGGTGGAACAGTTGTATCATATTTGGCAATAAAATCAGCATAACCATGGAAGTAATTCCCAACATCTGCTTTCAACATAGTAGGATCTATAGGAAGAATTTATTCCAAAAGTGGTTATTTTCTCATATAGTTATGTACTGCAGTTGTTTTACTTGTATTATGTTTTATCGTTGCATTATTATTTTACATTGTTTTCTTTTTGAATATTTTGGCTGAGTCCACAGATGCAAAACCACGGACGTGGAGGGTGCTTATGGGCACAGGCAGTGTGACAAGGTGGTGAGAAAGATTGGAAGCTAGAGAGAGTCGGTGGCCGGTGCTGTACCTGCTTCCCAGACCGGAGAGTCTGCGCTCCCCACTGCAGGAGCCCGGCTCTGCAGAGACAGTCCTGTCCCATCGGATAGACTTGGAGACAGAGTGAGTCAAACCACAGGCAGGAAATTGCATTTCCAGACCTCATTCACATTCTTGTTCCCTGACTCACACATGCAAAGCACATTTAATTTTGCAAACAAAACAGACAAGGCCATCAGCCTCGAGGTGTTTTAGCCCTTGTTTTGACTCAGTCTTTTTTTTTTTTTTTTTTTTTGAGACAGAGTCTTGCTTTGTTGCCCAGGCTAGAGTGAGTGCCGTGGTGTCAGCCTAACTCACAGCAACCTCAATCTCCTGGGCTCCGGCGATCCTCCTGCCTCAGCCTCCTGAGTAGCTGGGACTACAGGCATGTGCCACCATGCCCGGCTAATTTTTTCTATATATATTAGTTGACCGATTAATTTCTTTCTATTTTTAGTAGAGACGAGGTCTCGCTCTTGCTCAGGCTGGTTTCAAACTCCTAACCTTGAGCCCGCCCCAGGCCTCCCAGAATGCTAGGATTACAGATGTGAGCCACCGCGCCCGGCCTGACTTAGTCCCTAGAACACTTGATTTTCATCCTGGAGATAACTTTTCTTCCAGTATGAGGTATTATAAACAGTGCTGTTGAAAAAGAGCTTATTCTGTAACACAGTTTAGTTCCTTTTTTAAATATTCCAAAGTAAAGGCGTCCGTGTCCTTTTAAGAAATACTTCGTATTTCCGGGCCTTTGGTAGAAGTTGAGCTATAATGCGTTGGCAGCCCTGGGAGGGATCTCTTAAAGCCCAGCCGGTCCTCCTTGAATCCGGCACCCCAAAGACGGCCGTGTGCTGGACGGAGGGGCGGAAGGAGCAGCCGGAGAGGACCAGGTGGGAGCTGGCGCCTCCTTCCCACGGCTGCGGGAGGAAGAGGAACAGGCCGCACACCTGGGCCTCGGGCTGCCCGGCCGCGTCCTGCTCTGTTAGGGAGCACTCGCCATGAACCAGCCCAGCTGCAAGAGCTCAGGGCGGCAGATGCTCTAAATTCTGACAGTCCCTCAGAACCAGAACCGCCCTGGTGTGGGCCCAGCTGGAGAGCGTTTGTCTCTGAGGCAAAGCTGCCCAGATTTCTCATTTGTCTCATCAGCGACTGATGCGCTAAAATGGGCCCAGGGCAGCAAAGCTCGGCGCTCACGGCGGGACCAGGGACTCCCCGACACCCCCACACACAGACCCAAACCCGAGCCTTGAAACCTGCACGCTTGGCCCCACCCTCCGGCACCATCAATCCTGCAAGCTCCAGGTGATTCTGCCCACGGCCAAGTGGAGAGTCTCAGCTTTAAGTCACACCTGCTCGGCCGGGCGCGGTGGCTCACGCCTGTAATCCCAGCACTCTGGGAGGCCGATGCGGGCGGATCGCTCGAGGTCAGGAGTTCAAAACCAGCCTGAGCAAGAGCGAGACCCCGTCTCTACTATAAACAGAAAGAAATTAATTGGACAACTAAAAATATATAGAAAAAATTAGCTGGGCGCAGTGGTGGATGCCTGTAGTCCCAGCTAGTCGGGAGGCTGAGGCAGGAGGATTGCTTGAGCCCAGGAGTCTGAGGTTGCTGTGAGCTGGGCTGACACCATGGCACTCACTCTAGCCCAGGCAACAGAGCGAGACTCTGTCTCAAAAAAAAAAAAAAAAAAAAAAAAGTCACACCTGCTCCTCAGGTAACCAGTAGGTTTGGCGATGGCGACTCAGGCCTCGTGTGTGACAGCCACAGGGTTGCAGGGGCCCTAACCAGCCAAGGGAAACTGGCTGCTTCACGTGCGTTTGTTTACTTGAAACAGAGGCCACAATTTTACTGAGTAGCTCTTAAACTTTAGCCTGCGTTAGAGTCCCCAGGGCGAGCTGACACCAGGCCTGCCACAACCATCACCACCATCCATCCCAGAATGCCTTTCATCTTGCAAAACTCAAACCCTGCACCCATTAACTCCTGTTCCCTGTCCAGCCCCGGCAGCCTCTGTTCCACTTTCTGGCTGTAGGTTTCACTGCTCTACTACCTCGTGTAAGTTCATTGTGTAAGTTTTGTGGTGGCGGAAGAAGAGTAATGAGGCCGAATAGATCCTAACAAACATAGCGTTTATTGAAGGCGCTCCCGGGTGAGGTTCAAGGGTCCCAGAGCAGGGGCCCCAGAAGTCGCACCACCCAGGACTTCGAGTTAGCTTTTATGGGGGGCTAGCTGTTGTTGTCTGTCTCTGGGGGTCAGGGCAGGATGTTTTGCCTTGGGGTGTCTTCCTGCTTTGCTTTGGCTGGCGGGGAGGGGTCCGGGCCGAGATGTTCCGTTGGTAACAAGATGCAGTTAGGGCAGCTGCTGTGCAAGGTCTCGGGCTTTGCAGTGCTGTGAGGATGGGGGAAGAGGGGAGAGGGAGACCCAGCCACCAGCCTTACACATTGTAGTTTTTATTTGCATTTTCCTAATGGCTAATGATACTGAGCATCTTTTCAGGTGCTTATTGGTCATTTGTATAACTCTCTTGAAGGAATGTCTGCATCCTTTACCCATGTTTAAATTAGGTTGTTTTTAATATTGCATTACAATTAGTCCCTTATCAGAGATACGATTTGTAAATATTTCCTCCCATTCTATGAGTTGTCTTTGCACTTTTTTAGAGTGCCCTTTGAAGCACCAAAGTTTTTAATTTTTTTTTTTTGAAACAGGGTCTCACTCTGTCACCCAGGCTGGAGTACAGTGGTGCAATCACAGCTCACCGCAGCCTTGAATTCCTAGGCTCAAGCGATCCTCCCACCTCAGCCTCCCCAGTAGCTGAGACTACAGGCCAACGTCACTATACACAGCTAATTTTTAAAATTTTTTGTAGAGACAGGGTTTCCCTATGTTGCCCAGGCTGGTCCTGAACTCCTAGCCTCAAATAATCCTCCTGTCTCAGCCTCCCAAAGTGTTGGGATTACAGGTGTGAGCTGCTGTGCTTGGCCAAAAGTTTTTAATTTTGTTTAGATATTTTTTCTTTGGTCACTTATGCTTTTGGTGTCGTATGGAAGAAACCATTGCCTCACCTAAGGTCATGAAGATCTACTCCTGTGTTTTCTCCTAAGAGTTATATAGTTTTAGCTGTTATGGTATTCAGTTGTCCCAATGCTGTTTGTTGAAAAGACTATTCTTCCAGCCTGAGCAAGAGTGAGACCCCATCTCTACTATAAATAGAAAGAAATTAATTGGCCAACTAATATATATAGAAAAAATTAGCCGGGCATGGTGGCACATGCCTGTAGTCCCAGCTACTTGGGAGGCTGAGGCAGCAGGATTGCTTGAGCCCAGGAGTTTGAGGTTGCTGTGAGCTAGACTGATGGCACGGCACTCACTCTAGCCTGGGCAATAAAGTGAGACTCTGTCTCAAAAAAAAAAAAAAAAAGACTATTCCTTCCCCCACCGAAGTGTCTTGGCACCCTTGCCTAAAATCAATTGCCCATAAATGCATGTCTATTCTATTAATCTGTGTGTCCGTCCTCGTGCTAGTGGCACTTGGTCTTGAGGACTGTAACTTTGAAGCAAGTTTGAAATTGGGAAGTGTGAGTCTTCCAGCTTTGCTCTTTTCCAAGACTGTTTCAGTGACTCTTGGTCCCTGGCATTTCCATGTGAATTTTAGGATGGGCTTTTCCATTTCTGCAAAAAAGCCAGCTGAAATTTTATATATATATATGTATGTATATATTAATAGTTTATTTTATTTTTTTTATTTTAGCGTATTATGGGGGTACAAGTGTTAAGGTTACTTATATTGCCCATGCCTCCCATCCCCCTCGAGTAAGAGCTTCAAGTATGTCCATCCCCAAAACGTTGCACATCTTACTCGTTGTGGTTGTATATACCCATCCCCTCCTCCCCCCTCCCACCCTCCTGACACCCGATAAATGTTACTCCTATGTGTCCACTTAGGTGTTGATCCGTTAATACCAATTTGCTGGCGAGTACATGTGGTGCTTGTTTTTCCATTCTTGAGATACTTCACTTAGTAGAATGGGTTCCAGCTCTATCCAGGAATATACAGGAGGTGCTATATCACCATTGTTTCTTAAAGCTGAGTAGTATTCCATGGTATACATATACCACATTTTATTAATCTACTCATGAATTGATGGGCACTTGGGTTGTTTCCATAGCTTTGCAATTGTGAATTGTGCTGCTATAAACATTCAAGTGCAGGTGTCTTTTTTATAAAGTGACTTTTGATCTTTTGGGTAGATGCTCAGTAGTGGGATTGCTGGATCAAATGGTAGATCTACTCGTATTGCTTTGAGGTATCTCCATATTGCTTTCCACAGAGGTTGAACTAGTTTGCAGTCCCACCAACAGTGTAGGAGTGTTCCTCTCCCTCCGCACCCACACCACCAGCTGAGATTTTTGTTAGGGATTGTGTGGACTCTGTAGATCAATTTGAGAATTGTCATGTTAACAATATCAGGTCTTCTAACCCATGAGCACAGCATGGCTATCCATTAATTTAGGTCATCGTTAATTTCTTTCAATGATATTTTGAAGTTTTCAGTGTATGATTCTTGTACTTTTGGGTTTTTTTGCACTTCTATTAAAATTTATTCCTAAGTCTGACACGGAAAATGTCGAGCACCAAGACGCGGCCGCTTGCCACCTCCCCATTGCTCCACGTCTCCACGGGCCAGCACTGCACGTGGCCAGTTGGAGGGCAGGCAGCTGGGGCCGGCCCCGGGGGGCAGAGAGCCGCCCGGGCCCACCTGCCAGAATGCGGCCAGGCCCACGTGCTGCCGCCTGTTTACAGCCACGCTGCTTGCGTGATCCTGATTGGGTAATTTTTGAAGCCCAATGTTTTTGATTGGATATTAAAGCTTGTAGTTGATTGAACACTTTTGGAGCCCTACCAAGGGTATAAAAACAAGAGGAGAACAAGGAAGGAGGTGAGAAGATCAGAAGCCAGGAAGAGATCTGTAACACTAGGTGTGCTGAGCCTGCCAGAGGAATAGAGACTGTTCTCCGACTCTTCGCATGCCGCTCGGTTCTTTCCCTGGTCATAGAGCTGTAACACTAGCTGGACACGTTGCCACAACAAGTCTTTTATTATTTTTCATGTTATTATAAGTTATTTTGATATTGTAATGAGTATTGTTTCCTAAATTTGATCAGGTTGTTCATTGCTAGTATATAGAAATATAATTAATCTTTGTATAACCATTTTGGATACTGCAAACTTGCTGACCTCTTTTATTAGCCCTACCAGTTATTTTATGGATTTGGTTTTAGGCTTTTCTACATACAAGATCACATCACTGTGAATAGAGATAGTTTCACCTCTTCGTTTCCAATTTCAATGCCTCCTCTTTTCTTTTTCTGGCCTAATTTTCGTGGCTAAAAACTCCAGCACGGCAACAAAGAGCAGAAACCATGCGAGTGGCCATGCTCTTCTTGCTCTGACCTCAGGGGAGGGCTGACTGCTGGGAGTGGCCTCGGGAAACAAGGAATCTCCCCCTTCCTCCGCATGGCTGCAAAGCCGGCTTCCAGAAGACAGATGGGAAATCCTGAGAGAGGCCGGGAAGCAGGTGATCCCAGAGGGAAGCTCAGATATTTAGGAAGAAAAAGAAAATGGTGCGTATGGAGGAAATCTAATGAATGTTCACTTACCTACCAACTACTTAACCATAACAATAACTTGCTAATAACAATAAGGTTTTAGGACTAAAATTCATGGCAACAGTAGCATGTAACTTGGGAAAGAAGTAAACAGGTCTCAGTGCCCAGGAAGAAGAGAGGCAACACGTACCGCAGCAAGCGGGTGTGTCGTGATCTCCACGCACCTCCGGGAGAGAAACGAGAGGATGTGTCATAGGGGTGAGGGGACGCTTTCCCTTTTCCCTTGAATGTTCACCGAAAAGTCAACTCACAATTAAGGCAGATTAGTAAGAGGAAGAGGTTTGTTTTACGTGTGCACAGGGAGAATCACAGAGTGATTACCTGATATCCCAGTGAGGTCCAGAAATTTTTATCTCTTCCTTTTGGAAAGGGGAGCTGAGGGGTACAGGTAATTCTGTTTAGGGGCAGTAACTGGTTGCTGGGGAGGATGAAAGGATGAGGGGAAAGATTGACTTGTAAATGATTCTCTTTGCAAGTAATTAACCTGAGAGATGGGAGTTATATTTAAAATGATTTAGGCCAGGTGTGGTTGTGTTCTCGATCTTCTTTGGTGAGACAATGGGGAAGGGGAAGGATTGTTCCTCCGATGGGTGCGTCTGGTTTGTGCAGACAGAGGAACAGGCCCTGCCAAGGCCTGTTGATCTCCAAGGGCCTTCAATTCAAAACACTCTTCATACCAAGGAGTCCTATTTGGGGGTAAAACTTCCCGAGCTGCTTCAGTGTAATAGCCAAGCTAACCACAGCATAGGGATCTGAAGTAATAAAAATTTACTTCATCCAGAAGATGGCAGGAAAGGGAACATCGAGCAGACAAGACGAATAGGAAACAATAAGACAATAGATTTAAATCCAACATATTAGTCCACTTCCATTTCTGTCATTACTAAGTGCTCTGGTTAAAAGCCAAAGAGCGTTCAACTGAAATTATCTTAAACTAACGTTACCGAGAACTCAGCGCTTGTCCACGAGGCCGAATCAGAAGAATGAGGGATGAGTGTTTGGGGGATGAGGAAAGAGATTTTACTTTGCCGACATAGGAGGAAAAATGATCTCAAAATCGAAATTTCCTGAGCATGAGCAGACAGAGGTTTTTATTTTTGCACAGGTGAGAGACAGCTTTTAAAGGGAGGGTTCTCAGCTTCAGGCAATTACTGTGTTAACTATTCTAATTGTCCCCTCTCTGCCAAAGCCATGCCTGTGGAGTCTGCCAGCTGCCCACCTGAGGGCTGGTGCCACCTGGGAAGGGAACAAGAGGCCCTGTCCCTGCTCCTCCCCACCACGCCTGGGGCAGGGGTGTGGGCTTTAGTCCTCAAAAAAGAGTGGAGGAAACTTCAAAAAGACAGAAAACATTCTTGCTGCCTTTTTTTTTTCTTTTCTTTCCGGGCCAGTCCCTATTACACTAAGAGCCTTTCACTATGGGGGACCATGGGTTGGCTACTCATTTGCACACTGGTTAGTGGGGTCCCCAGGAGAAAGTTCTGGAAGCCCCAGGTGCCCTGAGGAGACTTCCAGAAGTTCTGTGGCAGTTGGAGCCTCTCGAGGGAAGGGAGCCATTTCCTTTCCCAGCGTGGGAGAGGCTGCCCATCGGTTCTGTGTTTTCAGCTGGAGTAGCCGGTCGCTGTGAGCAGCCTTTAAGCATTTCGGGAGGCCAGAGGACAAGTTGAGGGGCCTCCAGAGGGGACCCAGGAGGGGGGGACCCAGGCCTGGCAGGCAGCAGCCCCGCCTATCGCCCCCAGGGTGGCTCTGCTCCTCACAGGGAGCTGGTCGGTGTCAGGGTGGGAAAGCCTAGCGGCGCCAAAGAGAAGTGGAGAGAGATTTCTCACATGGAGATTAAGGAATAGCAAAGTAAAAAAATTCATTTTATCCTTCTTAGAGGAGAGAGAGAAAAGGAGGGGTAAGGGGGGGGGGAAGAGCATGGAGACAGTGGGGCAACCCAAAGAAAGAGACGGGGGTGCCAGTGGCAAGGCCACCTGGCTTGCTGATTTTATGGGGACAAAGGAAAAAGTGTTGTCAGTATCGGCAGGTAGTCAGGAGATGTTGGGTTGTCCCTCTTGCTTGTTTCTCTGTCCTGGAGACTTGTCATCGCTGAAGCACAGTCAGGTTCATGCAAGGATGTGATCCCGCCCCTGAGACATGGTATAGGGCAGGAAACTGAGGCTGGAGTTGGGCCCCCTCCCACCCCACCCCCCGTCCATCTCCAGCTTCTCAGGAAGACCTTGAGGCTCTATCGTGCTCTTACGGTCAGGGCTGGGGTTCTCCCAGTGGGCCGTGAGCGGCTCGTGAGGGGTCTGCAGCTGTGAGCCCTGGGAGGGGGCTGGGGGACAGAGCAGGGTAAAGTTGGGGTGTGCTCCAGCTGGGGTTAGGACAGGGAGAGCATGCTGAATCTCACATCCTGCACTTCGGGTGCACTTCTGCTTCCTTCGCTCTGTGCTTTGATGTGTTCTGGGGGGCCGTGTCTTCCCACTGCACCCCTTCACTCCCCTAGTGACAGTCACTTCCTTTTCTCTCTTCTCTCTCGCGTCCATGTCTGTGTTTCCCATCCATGAACTTTGGTCACAACTGGATTACCCACAGCAGGCAGGCAGGGCAGGTGGCAGCTGGAGTGCATGGATGACACCCTCCTCCTCCTCCCCGCCCACTACCCACAGCTAAGAGCTGCACAGTCGCAATGAGCCCCTTCTCCTCTCGTGGGTGGCAGAGATTTCACACGGTTCCTGGGATGAGCGGGACACGGAGAAGCCCATGTTTGGCACCTGTGTCTCTGTTCACTCCACAGAGGACCGCGGTGCAAGAGTTGGGATGGCCAGCACGGACGTCAGACTCGAATACCTGGAGACAGTTTCTTCCCTCATCCTCAAGTTCAAGCCTGACAAGTGGAGCAAACTGATCGGAGCAGAAGAGAACATGGCCTTGTTCACGGAGTTCTTTGAAAAGCCAGACGTGTCGGTTCTGGTGCTGACGCTCAACCCCGCCGGCATGATTGTGCCCTGCCTGGGCTTCCCCGAGTCCCTCAAGTCCAAAGGGATTTACTTCCTCAAGACGGAGAATGAGCCCGTCAACAAGACCAACTACAAGACGTGCCTCCTCTACGGGGACATAAGCCCCTCGCCCGTGGACCAGCTCATCGCGGTGGTGGAAGAGGTACGTAGGTCTGGGCCGGCCCAGGTGGGAGTTGGGGTCTAGAGCCCAGGAGAAGTCGTGGTCGTCTGTCAGACTCTCAGCGAGTGGCCCGGAGCCCTGCAGCTCGGAGGGAGGCCCACGGGCCGGCAGCGGCAGCATCACCTGGGAGCTGCCGGCAACGCGGGTGCACAGGCTGCGCCCGCCCTGGCCTGCCGAGACGCACCTGCAGTCCAGCGAGGCGCCGGGCGATGCCCACACACCTGCAGTGTGAGAAGCCCCGTCCCTCACCTGGTTCTCTCTTGACGTCCTCAGGACTGCCCTACCGTTCCCACCTGTGGCCTCGGGAGGTGTGAGCTAACTGAGTGCTAGCAGATGGGTTTCCCCAACTTGGGGACTTTGAATTAGAAAAGGGGGGAACGGAGGTGCCATTTTGTGCGCCCCTCTGCTGCCCTGCCTCCTCCCCAGCGTCACTCTGGGCGGGTGTGATGGGGAGGGGTGTCACATTGTGGGGAGCCAGAGTCCTCGAGTCAGAGGTGCTCAGCCTTCCCAGCCACTACTCTCCTCGTCTGTAGAGTAGCGACCGGGGTCCCCGCCTTTCGTGACGTATGTTTATGTCCTCGAAGTTCTGGAGGCTGGTGTGCACGGCGAGGGTGTCGGCTGGGCTGATTGGGTTGGTTTTCTCCAAGGCCTTTGTCCTTGGCTCGTAGGTGGCCGTCTCCTCCCTGTGACTGCACACGGTCGTCCTTCTGCGTGTCTGTGTCCCGGTCTCCTCTCCTTACAAAGTCATGTTGGATTAGGGCCCAGCGCAGGGGCCTAATTTTAACCTAATTACCTCCTTAAAGACCCTGTCTTCAAATGCAGTCGCATTCTGAGGTGCTGGCGGTTAGACCGGGCATGTGGACCTGGGGGAACAGTCTAACCCGTCACGGCCTCCAGGGCAGCAGGGAGGGGGTGCTGTGGTTGCAAGCATTGGGGTCCCCCTTTCTTGGAGGTGGTTTTGCCCCTACAAAGACCTGAGAGCTGGGCTGTCATCGTTGGTCTAAACACCCCAACTGAGCAGGAGGACTGGTTTTCCCGGGACTCCGGACACCGAGGTCTTCTGAATCCCCCTGAGGACTTGGGGACTTGGGTCCTCGGCCGCCGAGCAGGTGAGGCCTGGGCAGAGCTACAAGTGCGTCTCCTCCTAGGTCCTCTACTCGCTGCTGAACCAGACCGAGAACATGGAGGGATGGCCCCGGGTGGTGTCGGAAGACATCGTGAAGCAAGTCCACAAGCTGAAGAACGAGATGTTTGTGACGGGCGGCAAGATCAAGGGGAAAACCCTGCTGCCCATCCCCGAGCACCTGGGCAGCCTGGACGGCGCGCTGGAGTCCATGGAGAGGTGGGTGGCCCCGGCCAGGGGACTCGCAGGGGACGAGTGGGGGCCCCGGCCCGCCACGACCAACGAACTGATCTGCCGCAAACCGCCCTCGTGCTTTAAAGCCATGAAGCACAGAAGGGCAGGGTGGTGCCTAGACAGTGCCGGGTCTGCGATGGATGGTGCCAGCAGGGTAAAGGAACGGGTGCCAGTGGCCCCAGGATCCCGGCTCTGTCCCTCGAGGCCGCTCCCCTGATCATGGTTGTGTACGGCCCTATCGCCACACGGCATGTCAAAGGTGTCACGCCGTGGACGTGGCCAGGACACAGGACACTCAGCTTTAAGGTGTGGGTACCGAGGGCCGTGAGCAGGGGTAGGGAGGGACTTCCAGCAGGTTAGGTGGGTGTCTGCACAGAGGCTGTGGTGTCTCAGAGGTCCTAGGAAGCCCAGGAGCCCCCCAGATGTCCCTTTGTGCCTGCCCTGCCACCACTGGCAACCGCCCTTGTACGTGAGACTGTTGAAAGGTCCCCTACACTCACATCTGGGGGCGACTGCTCCCGGGGGCTCCCGCAGGGGAGCCCTCCACCATGTCCACTACGTCCCAGCACCGTGCCTACAGTGGCCCCCGTGGGAGCTGCCCGGAGGAGCCGTCCTGGAATGGGGTTTATTTCGCAGTCCTTCCTCTTCCTGGAGGCGCAGCCCCCGGCACGGGCTTCTCCGACCACACCCGTCTCCACTCAAGGACTCTTGCCTGCTGGAGGCTTGGGAAGTTGCTCGGCCTCCCCAGGTGGCCAGAAGGCACCACGGACATTAGCCCAGACCTGGTGCTGCTGCCGGTGGTCTGGGGCCTGTCGGGAGAGGGGTGGGTTCCCGCCGGCGGGCGGCGCTCAGTGGAACCCACGTGTGTGCACGGTGGCCTCGAGAGCAGGTGCCCCGCCCTCTGCTCGGCAGGCTGCCCTCCTCGCTGGACAACTCTCTCCTGCATGCCATCGAGACCATCATCATCGACTGGTCCCACCAGATCCGCGACGTGCTGAGCAAGGACTCAGCCCAGGCCCTGCTGGACGGGCTGCACCCGCTGCCCCGGGTCGAGTTCGAGTTCTGGGACACCCGGCTGATGAACCTCAAGTGCATCCATGAGCAGGTAGGGCCTCTTCCCCACCGCTCGCCCAGCTGCAGCCTCGTGGCGCTGCCCGCCCGGGAGCCCCACGTGGATCCCTCAGCCACGGGCGGCACAGGAGGCAGGCTGGCCTCGTGCGAGGGGCCACAAGCCCAGCGAAAGGCTACCTCCTCTCCTCTCAGCTAAACAGGCCCAAAGTGAACAAGATAGTCGAAATCCTGGAGAAAGCCAAAAGCTGCTACTGGCCAGCGCTGCAGAACGTGTACACGAGCGTCACTGAGGGTGAGCTTGTGTCACCTGCGCATGCGTCCCTGGGGAACTGTTGGGGCCTCCCAGGAGGGGCGGGGTGGCGGGTGTTCACCTTCCCTGCAGGCATCTTCCCCAGGATGCCCCCTCCCGAGAATGGTCCTGTCCCTGGAAGGAGCGGGTCTAGACACACGCAGAGCCGCGTGGCACCTTTTCCGCTCACGTGCTGACGAGCCCCGTGCTTGCCGCGTGCAGGGCTGAAGGAGGCGGAGGACATCGTGCTCTACTTGAAGCCCCTGCAGGTGCTGCTGGAGGAGATGGACCAGGCCGACTTCACGATGGTGCGTGGGGGGGCGCTCACTCTCGGGGGGGGGGGGGTGGCTCGTGCCTCAATGGTGCAGGAGGCTGTGGGCTTCCTGACTGCCGTCAGCCACGGGCCTTGGGAGTCGCCTCTCCCCTCCCCGGGGGACCCTCTTCCGGAGGCCCCGCGAGAGCCCTGGGAAGGGGAGGGCTGAGATGTCGTGACAGGGTGCCCGGCCCATCTCTCCCCAGCTCCCCAACTTCATCGCCAAGGTGCTGGACACCATCGCCTTCATCTGGGCCACCTCGGAGCACTACAACACGCCCTCCAGGATCCTTGTCATCCTGCAGGAGTTCTGTAACCAGATCATCGAGATGGTAGCCCGCCCCAGCCCGCCCCGTTGTTCCCCGCTGCCCGCGAACCCCCTCAGTGTCAGTGCAGGTGTTGTCTGGCCCTGAGCTGGGGTCAAGCCCTCCTGGTGACAGCTTAGAGTCTTCCCAGGACCAGGGCAGCACCCAGCCCACCCCACACGGGTAGGGAGGAGGAAGGGAAGAGCGGACAGAGCGGGAGGCTCCGTGCCAAGAGACCCAGTGCCTCAAGACCCAGTTGGGAGCTTTGTGGGGTTTACCCGGCCCCGCCCCTGGCCACCCCGGTCTCCCTCCCCCGGAGACGTCCTTTGCTGCTTCCCCCTCACACGCACCCGTTAGTCAGCCCCCGGTGGGCCGCCCATGTGTGTCAAAGTCTTGCCTGTGGCCCCGGCTGCAGGACCAGAGGGCGCTGT
This sequence comes from Mirza zaza, assembly GCA_008750895.1. Lineage (NCBI taxonomy): Eukaryota > Metazoa > Chordata > Mammalia > Primates > Cheirogaleidae > Mirza > Mirza zaza. The sequence goes on from VSMD01093791.1 coordinate 154,829, forward strand.
GGGTCCCCTGTCTCTGGGGGGCTCCAATCCCCTGTGACCCAAACCCGAGTCTGCTGCAGCCTATGGCATGCAGTGGGGTGCAAGTAAGGGGTGCAGCTCGGACCCCCAAAAGTTCCAGCAGTTGGCAGATGGGCGGGGCCAGGTGCCCAAGGACAGGTCATGTGCCAGAAGAATGGGTCAGGGCCCCACGGCGGGTGGTTGTGCGTCAGGCTGACGGCGCCTGTCATGGCCCCAGACGGCTCGTCGGAGCTTGGGGGTGTCTGTCCGCCCTCTCCCAGACTCGAAACTTCCTGAGCCCGGACGAGGTGCTGAAGGGCCTGCAGGGCGAGATCGAGGAGGTCCTGCTGGGCATCTCCCTGTCGGTGACTGTGCTCAAGGAACTGTACCGCGCCTACGACTACTGCTGCGCCAACATGAGGCTGTTCTTCAAGGTGCGTCCTGACTCGCGGAAGTCACAGCGGAAACCAGGCCCCGTGCACGTCGTCCCCAACGTGTGGGAGCGTTTGACCCAAACATGGCCTTGTCTCTCTTCTCTCTCTCTCCCCTATGAAGGACAAAGAGTTGGTGCCTTGGGAATTCCCTTCGTCCCTAGCGTTTTCCAGAATGAACTCCTTCTTCCACCGCATCCAGACCATCGAGGTAAAAACAAAATCTGGTTCCTCTTCACTCGTACTCCGCAGCCTGGTCCCCGCTTGGGGTGTTGCATCTGCTGTCCTGTCCCCGTGGGAACCGTCTCCCTGTGGGGACGGTGGAGTCTGGCGCGGACCTCGGTGTTGCTGGGACACGCTGTGTCCTCGGGGCGGCCACCCCCCAGCCGGAGTTGTCAGCCGAAAACGCACATGACCTACTTTGATTACTTCCCCCATCTCGTGCCTTAAAGATGAGCCTGGGGCCTGGGGGCCAAGGGCAGAGCCACTTAGGGGGACTGAATTATCACAAAGAAGACACAGATCCTCAAACTTTTTAAACGGGGGGTCCAGTTCACTGTCCCTCAGACCGTCGGAGAGCACGGCGCACGTTCCACACATGTGCACTGTGGGCCCGGGACGAGTCAGCTGCTAAGCAGGACAGGCAGCGGTGGCAAAAACACCCGGCGGCCGGATAAATGTCCTCGGCGGGCTGCATGTGGCCTGCGGGCCGCAGTTAGAGGACGCCTGACTTAGAAGAAGCCTGTGTGAGCACTGTGTGGATACTTGAGTGACATTTGGCAACTTAAGGATGGTTCGGGATGGTTTTCTCTGGGGAGAAGTGAGAGGGCAGGGCAAGACAAGACAGTTTTGCTTTTTTTTTTTTTTTATTTTGGCATATTATGGGGGTACAGATTTTAAGGTTTCAATAAATACCCTCCCCCCCTCCCCCCACAAGTCTGAGTTTCCAGCATGACCATCCCCCAGATGGTGCACATCTCACTCATTATCTATGTATATACCCGACAGTTTTGCTTTTTGTTTTGTATCTTCTGCATGTGGTTTGATGGGACTTTTTTTTAACTTTGTGCACATATAACTCACATCATGAAAAAGGAAGGGTCATCATCCTGGGGCCACTGAGCGCTGATTTTAGGATGGACACTGTTGGCAGCGGCTCGGGAATGGCCCATCCGGCCCTCACCTGCAGCCTCTGGGGGGGGGGGCAGAGGAGGGAGGCCCACTCAGGACCCCGAAATGTCGATCGTAAGGTCCTTATTCACGCCTGAGATCTCCCAGACTCAGGGGCTCACAGTTGAGTGTCCGGCCAAGTCGCTGTCTGTTCCTACATTACAGATTCCGAGTCGGGAAGAAGTGAAGGGGAGAGGTGGCTTCACCGTCCACCCCTGCCAAGCGGACTGTGCTAGCGGTGCCAGCTTGGCCGACCGTGTCCCCTCGTTGGGCTGAAGGGCCGAGAGCTCCCAGCACGCTGCGCCTGTGCTTTCCCTGGGTTTTCCGAGGTCTCGCGGCTTGGGACGTCCAGCCCAAACCCTGGCCTCGGTGCCGGCTTAGGGAGTGGCACCAGCCCCACCGCAGCAGCCTCTTCGGTTCCAAACGCCGCCTGGTGCCACCTGGCGCTGCGGTCGGCTCGCGGAGGGACGCAGAGGCGGCAGGGGTCCGGCCTAGCAGAAGCAGAACTTGCGTGCGTGGGGCCTTCCAGGTGTCCCGGCGCCTGCCTCTCGGGTGGCCTGCAGGAGGGCTTGCGGCGTGGGCAATCTTCTGGGCGGCAGAGGTGTGAGGCCTCGGGAGAGCGTCAGGAACCGCCCAGCACCCGTTCCCCCCCCCCCTGTCCCTCCCGCTCCCCACTGAGGACTGGGGGTGGGGGCGGGGCCGGCACAGCAGGGTGCGCCAAGAGATGCCTTGGCCCGTGCGGGGTCGTCGGGACGGCCCCGGCCTCTTCCTCTCCCGACATCGCCTCCTTGTCGGCAGCTCGGAGCTCGCGTGCTGAGCTTCGGGGGACGTAACACCCGTTTAAGGAGCATCAACACAGACCGACGGGCGTGTCCTCCCCACGGTCTGTCTCCTGGGGTTATTCTGCTCCCGGCTCCTCTTGGCTGGGGTCAGATCTCATTTTGTAACCGGACCCTTGAGTTTGGTTACGGAGATGAGGGCTGGCCGGGCACGGTGGCTCGTTCCTGTAATCCCAGCGCTTTAGGAGGCCGAGGCGGGGAGGATGGCTTGAGGCCAGGAGTTCGAGGTTGCAGAGAGCTGTGCTGATACCTCTGCACTCCAGCCTGGGCGACAGAGAACCTGTCTCAATTTTTTTTTTTTTTTTTTTTTTTTTTTGACTGTTTTACTTCTTCCGCCCACTAGGATCTTTATAAAACGGCGATCGAGTTTCTGAAGCTGGAGAAGATCGAGCTGGGGGGGGTGAAGGGCAACATCCTGGGGCACCAGGTGAACCAGATCTACGAGGAGGTCTTCGAGCTGGTGAAGGTGTTTGCCGAGTGCAAATACGATCCCTTGGACCCCGGAGACTTGGTGAGTCCCCGCACGGGCTGGCGGACAAATGCCCCGGGATCGGGGAGACGCGCGGAGGAAGCCGTGACGGGCAGGCCCTGTGCTCTGAAGGCTGCGCACGGCGCGGTCCCCAGGGTGGGAAGCCCGTTCCGCCGGGCCGTGGCTGCGGCCGCAGTGGGGTCACCTGACCTGCCTTGTGATGACGAGGTTGATGTTTTCGTTCACTTTTAGAGTTTTGATGCCGATTATGCTGATTTTGAGACCAAAATCCAAGATCTGGATAGGAGGCTGGCCACCACGTTTGGCCAAGCGTTTGATGACTGCAGCTCTATCGAGTCCTCTGCGAAGGTGAGTGCACGCCGGGGACCCGGGCCGACTTGGAGCCCACCAGGGCAGTGCCGGCTCGTGCTGAGCAGGACCCTGGAGACCTTCTCGTCAGGCGCCTCCCCCTAGAGGTGAGGAGTGGCCCGGAGAGGACAGGGCCCTTCCTGCCTCGGTGCCATCACAGTGAACTCCCGGAGTAGTTTCGGGTGGCTTTTTACTGCCACACCTTAGAGGAAGGGGAGAACGTGGGCGTGGTGACAATTACTTTAGTTACTTGGCTGGTCCTTGTGCTCGCTGAGAAGAAAGGTGCCCACTTATTCTTATTTGATGCAATTTCCCACTACTTAGAAAGAGCAAAAGTTACAGAGAGGGAGAGTTGGCAGAAAAATAAAACACGTACACTCCAACCCGCTGAGCTGAACATATATAACGTCTTACAACAAATCGCCACAGACTAGGCGACATAGACAGTGATGTAAACCGGTGCTCAAATTGCTGTTGCTTTGGTCTTTGTTGTAACTCCGAGCCTCTGTCCTAGTTCAGACCCATTAGGAGATGTGTAGGTGTGGATTTCTTATTTATCTTGCAGGAGATGAGGCCGTGCTCTCTATATCTGTGTGTTATTGCCTTTCAGCTACTCTGGGAATGGCTCAGCCATTATCTCTTTCTCTCTCCAGTTGTTTCTGTTCTTCTAGGATTTCAGTTAGATCTAGCCAGCAGGACAGCAGCCCTTCTCAGTCCATCCTCTGTGTCTCCTAGTCTCATAGTTCCTGTCTCCCTACTCTCTGCTCTGTGAATTCTGAGTAATCTCTGCAGCTCTAATTCCCAGTTCAGTAATTCTCTCTTTTGCTGTGTCTAGTTGGCCACCATGTAACCCCTCCATTGAGCTTGTCATTTCTAAAAGTTCTAAGTTCTTTTCCACATAACTCTGGCATTTCTCAATAACCCCTTGTTGCTTACTAGCTTTTTTATTCCAGCTCAAATCTTCAGAAACATTTTACACATGACCCTCTTTTTTTTTTTTTTTTTTTTTTGGAGACAGAGTCTCACTTTGTTACCCAGGCTAGAGTGAGTGCCGTGGCATCAGCCTAGCTCACAGCAACCTCAAACTCCTGGGCTCAAGCGATCCTCCTGCCTCAGCCTCCAGAGTAGCTGGGACTACAGGCATGCACCACCATGCCTGGCTAATTTTTTCTATGTATATTAGTTGGCCAATTAATTTCTTTCTATTTATAGTAGAGACGGGGTCTCGCTCTTGCTCAGGCTGGTTTCGAACTCCTGACCTCGAGCAATCCGCCCGCCTCGGTCTCCCAGAGTGCTAGGATTACAGGTGTGAGCCACCGCGCCCGGCCTACACATGACCCTTTTATATTTTCTAGCTGATAATTCCAGTGCTTATTTTAAAAAGTCCCTGGGCATGAGATCACAAACCATTCTGCAATTTAGAGGAGCCCTTGAGAAAGGGTCCCTTCTCTTTCTTGTCTGAACTTCTTGCCTAGGAGGTGGTCATTTAAACTTCTGCCAACACAAGAGTTTTCTTATGATCTTTTGTTCAGATGGAACTTAAGGGTTATTGAACCCAACCTCCTTCTAGCACAGGGCTACCCCTGGGCCTTGTTCCCCCCCCCGTCCTCCCCGAGAGAACACGGGCATGAGGGAGAGCACAAGTGAGTGTGAGTGTGAATGTGAACATGCATGTGGGTGTGTGATTGTGAACATGCGTGAGTGCGGGCGTGTGTGTGTGTGAGCATGAGTGTGGTCATGCATGTGAGCATGTGAGTGTGAGCAGGAGCAGGTGCATGAGTGTGGGCATGTATGCAAGCATGCACGTGAGCATATGTGTGTGAGCATGAGCGTGAGCAGGTGTGTGAGTGTGCATGTGAGTGTGCGTGTGCGTGACTGTATGTGTGAGCCGGCAGCGTCGCAGAGAAGCTCTTGCCAGGGCCCCACCAGATGGCTCTTTTTCACCCTGACTCACGTCTGCTGCCGCCGTCGTCTCACAAAGCCAGCGTTTTCTAACGAGGAGACAAACCCTTTCTACCTCCTAGTCCACACGGACAGAGAGCCCGTCCAGGCTGTGGGTCATTCCACGTGTCCCACCCATGGACGACTGCCCTCTGGGATTCCCGGCCGGCCCACCCCACCCACCCGCCCTTTGCTCTCTGGCCTTGGGTTCCACAGTCCAGGCACTGTCTCTGTGTGCCTGGTACGTGATCGGGGAGCCTGCACGCGGGTGTCGTGAGGCAGTCACCAGTCGAGTAGGCATGCTGGTTTGGGGACTTTCCCGTGTTTTGAACAATCGAAGTCATGGTCCCATCAGGTAACTCGGGGCCTGGGCGTTTGTGCCAACGTGCCGGGGGCGTAGACTCGGCCCGGGCTGCCCAGGGACGGCTGGCGGGCCACTCCGCTCGCCAGTGCGTCGGAGCTGTGATCCCCGAGTGCGTCACCCAGCCGAAGCGCACCGTCAAGCGGGTTTGGTGCGTGCAGGTTCACTCGGCCCTCCACGGTCAGCTTTAGACCGCCCCCTCCCCCCAGCCACCCGTCTCTCCACCACCTCCCCGACCCGGGGCGGCCAGTGAGCTCCCTGTCTCTGCAGATTTGCCAGGTCTTGTATCACTTTTTCAAAAAAAAACATGAAAATGTTTTGGAAACGTCACCAACGTTTAAAACTCGAGAAAGTTTCACATCAGAGTTGGGATTTCCACCTCCTCTTGGCCAAGCAGCTCCGGCCGTCCTGGACGCAGGGTCCCTCGAGGCGGCAGGCGCTGGAGCGGAGCCGCCGCCGCCCCCGCAGGCAGAACGTGGGGGGCAGGCGGTGCCTCTGCCATCCTGGGCCCGCTGACGGGGCTGCAAAGCAGTCGTCTGCCAGGCGACAGATTAACAGGAGAGAGGGCAGAGCGTGTGCGTGTATGCAGTTCACGCACAAGAAGTGGCTCCCCGAACAGCTAGAGATTGGGGTTTATTGCCCAATTAGCAGGGGAAAAGGGCTTCTGTGGAAAAACGAGTGGCTTTTGATGAAGGAAAGGCAAGCGGGCTTTAGGAGACAAAGTGCATACAGGACGGTTTGTGTGACATTGGTTTATGCAGGTGCCAGCGGCCCCTCTCGTTCCTGGCGATGAAACTCCCCTGAGGGGGGATTTACGGCAGCAGGCTTCTCTCTGCATCTGTTGAATCTCAAATGTGCTTCGTTTAAATTAATCTTGGTGCCAACACGGGAGTCTGAGTGGGTCCCCACACTGACCGTGACTGGTCCAGTTTGCCCCAGTCCCCACCACTCCCTATTGCCCCAACCCAGCCCTTTCCATACTTCAGTTGGGACCTGCCTGGCCCCAACCAACAATCAGTGGCAGAATCACTGCAGGGATTAGTGTGTGTGGCTTCAGCTTATCTGGAGAACAGATATGGAAAATGTAAGTGAACAAATATAAGTATAGGCTTGACTAGCTTGCTTTTATTTCTCTGCTTAGTGTTACGCGTTGTCTGTCAACTATGAGTCTCAGAGTTATGTCTTCTGTTCCCTTTGTAATCTCTGGGTTGCCACAGAGCGTGTGATGCCCACAGGAGAGGCCCGATGGTTACTGTAAGGTCTCTGGTCCCAGGCACGGTGCTAAGCAGTATGCTATCTCATTTAATTCTCACAACAGCCAGGCTCTTTGCTCGGCTCCTTAACTATAGTATCCACCTTATTTTACCAGCCCAGACAGGTCAAGAAACCTACTCGAGGTTGCACAGCTAGCCAATAAGTAGAGGAGCAAGAACCCCAGACCAGCCCCGAGTCTGACTGTTTCCAGGGGCCCCCTTCTGAGCTACATGGCCAGAGGGGCTCCCGGGACTGGGAAGGCAATTGGGTCGGCCTGGGCAGCCCAGATGGTGTCATCTTTCTGCAGGATGTCGGGGCTGGGTGTCCCTCCACCCCCAGCACACAGACCTCTCCCACGCAAATGCCAGGATGTTCCTTTGCCTCTTAAACATTCTTTTAAAAAATGCAAATACATAGGAATTTGAAGCTCTGCAAATGTAACAATCAAGTCTTAGATCCTCTTGGTGCTCAAGGCAAAATATCAATGAATGCAAATTAATACGGTACCTTCTTGCTCTTGTTAAAGAAAAAACATTGTTCAATGACACTTGTTAAAGTGAGGTAAAGCAGACTTTATTTAGGACTATGGCAGTAGGTACAGGGACCCCTCAACGGGGTCTGGCATGGCGGAGAGACTGGGCTCAGCTCCAAACGCCGAGGGGCAAGTGGAATTTACACCCAAGGGGGAAGGTGGGGTTGGTGGGTGGGAAGTTACCAGGAGGGAAACTGGTTCAGGGGATTCTGGCCAAACCAACCCAAAAGGGCTCTTGCTGAGACAGGCCAGGGCGACCGGACATCCCCTGGTGGGTGGCCGAGGGTGGTCAGATATTGAGAATGGGGCCTCTTGCTAAGCTGACTCAGTGGGTTGTTTGCTAAATCCGGATTTTACAAGGACGTGCACAGATGGGCCTAGGAGGAAGGTCGGGAGCCAAAGTTTGGCCAAGCCAACTATCTTTGTCATTGTTCCCTTCCCGGGAAGACTCTTGCCCAGACACCTGAATCCCTGGTCACAGGTCCTCACTTCCTGCCTCCACCAAGTGGGACCACTGGCCAGAGAGGCCTCCCTCCCTCCCTTCAGTAGCAGCTCCCTTCCCTCTCTGCGGCTGACCCTGAAGCTTGGTCTTGTATTCTGTTGTGTACCGACTCCTCCCAGCTGGAGTATAAACGCCCTGAGGGCAGGCGCTTGATGACTCCAGTTCGCTTGGACCCGAGCCCAGCACAGGCAGGCACTTCCGCAGGGCAGGACTTCCGCGGGGCAGGACGGGCTCTAGCTGGGCGACCCGGCCGTTCCGGGCCTTGTCGGGAGGGAGTTCCACTCGAGAGCAGCCCCACGGGGCGTGCAGCCCCGAAGCTTTCCGCGCTGCCCAAGAGCAGAAGGGTCCCAAGAAGAGTTTGGAGACTCCAGTTCCTCCCCTGTGGCTGGGCCTTCAGGGTTGAGTACGAGGGTGGAGCTCGCGGACTGGACAGGCCAGGCGGGTGGTGTCGCCACCTTCCCCGTCCCAGCCCAGCCCCACCGGAGGTGCTGCTCCTCCCGGCTGTGCGGATGACGAAATGGGCCCCGGAAAGATCAGAGAAGTGAAGTGACTGGTCCCCCTGCCAGGGCAGGCTGAGTCCCCAGAGTTTCTCCTGCCCCAGAGGCACATGGGAATTTCACCGCCATCAATCTGGTTTGGAACAAGGGGGCGAACAGACCGGGGGTGGCGTCAGGTAGGGGCCGACCGCCCCCACCCCCGGGGAAGGAGCTGGGCGGGCAACCCCACCTTTGCATGGGAGTCTCGGGTCCCCCGCCCCGGGAGGAGCAGGTGGCCCCTCGGGACGGAGCCCCGCCCAGCAGCGAGAATAGGCATGGTAACCACATCCGGGCTTTCCCTCGGAGCTCAGCCGCTGCTAGGGTGGAGGTCGGCTCCGGTGCTCTAGAAGGAGTGAGTCTTTCTTTAAAATGTTAACTTTATGCCAGAAAAACAAAAAGGAGGGAAATAACTTGCAAACCATTCCCACGTCCATCTGTTCGCGTCTCTCCTTGACCTGAGACCATCTTTCTCCATGTTTGACAGCGCTGTGCTCTAATTAGGCCCCTGGGATTTCCCTCCCTTCAGTCCTCTCCGCGCCCTGCGTGTCCCCAAACGTTCTCCCTGTCAGCAAGTCACACGCAGCCAGGGAAGTTCTAGAGCAATTTTCCGCATGACCTCCTCCTGGCAGGAGGTAAAATTAGCTTCCTTCCCGGAAGCCATAGGCCAAACAACGTGCACATGTGAAAAGAAGGAAAGGAAAATGGGAAGAGGCAAGGAAGAACCAGGATGTCACAAACCAATAATAGGAACATTTTTCTTTCCCAACTGTCAAGTGTCAATTTGGGGGGGGGGGGGCGGCACCGGAGAAGAAACTGGTGGCCTCGCCTGTCTGCAGCTGCCCTGCACCCACGGGGCGGGAGGTAGCCGCTGCCCCCAGAGCCTCCGCGGCCTGTGAGTCAGCGCCAGCCCCGTGAGGCTTTCCGGGCCTGAAGGATTCCCTCCCGTTCTTCATAGTTGTGTTTCAGTCTTTCCTCCAACAGCGACTTTTAGGGACAGTGGTCGTACTTCCAAAGCTGAAGTCTGGGGCCAATCTGACCCTCGGGCAGCTCCAGCCCTGCCACCCCGGCATGTGGTTCTTGTCCCTGCAGCCTGGGAAGCTCATGGGCTCTGCACTGACACCCAGCACCGGGCCGGTTTGGCATCAGGGGACCCCGTGTGCAGTGTAAGACCCTCCCTCCTCGGCTCCCCTTCCCCCTTGTCTGTCCCCTGTTCCCCCAGAACTTTTTCAGAGCTAAACAAATTCCCTGATGTGGTTTTTGTTGCCTGAGCACCTCCCCGAGGCTGACGGAGCTCTTCCTAAGAGCAACACTTCTTTGAGAGTACGGCATCTCTCCATCCGGGTACCAGAGTGAAAGCCTAGGTATACAAACGCAGTGTTGTGGCTATTTTTTGATGGTTCAATTGTGTTTAATTGTTCAAATCTTCCTTACTCAAATGCTGATTTCTCTGGGCCTGGAATAAATTTTTCTAGCCTTGGGCCGAGTGTGTGCTACCGGGTTGGGAGCCGATGTCTGGGGACCCAGCAAACGTCAACGCGAGAACCACAGAGGCATCTGCCTAACCCGCCGCCGCACAGGGAAAGGTCCAAAGGGATCCTCTTGTTTTGACCAGGCGCACGTTCTCTTGCTCCACAGGCTGGGGACCAGGATGGGGAAGGAGTGGGGACTCTGGCGAAGTCACCTCTTCCTGTTGTCCCCAGCTCCTGTACATGTGCGGGAGCCTCTTGGAGCGGCCTCTGATCCTCGCCGAGGTGGTGCCCAGGTACTCGGTCTTGCTGGAGATGTTCGACACCGAGCTGGACAACGCCAAGATCTTGTACGACAAGCAGATGGCCGCCTCCGCGGAGGGGAACATCCCCCCGATCCACAAAAACATGCCCCCCGTGGCCGGGCAGCTCAAGTGGAGCCTGGAGCTGCAGGAGAGGCTGGAGGTGTCCATGAAACACCTAAAGCATATTGAACACCCGTGAGTCACGGCTGCACCGCGGTGTGTGGGGTGGGAGGGAGAGGGGCCGTCCCAGCCCCGACAGTCCCTCTTCTCCTGCCGGCCAAACCGTAGCCTCCCAAAGCAAAACCCTGCTCACGTCCCCTCTCCTCCCCGAACGCCTTCTCGGTGGGCGTGCTCCAAAGTGTCTGGCCTGTCCTCACCCTTGGCCATCAGCCTTGCAGAAATAAACGAAGACCACCCACATGGGGACGCAGAGTCAGCTCCGCCCTGGCCACTGTCGTGTGCCAGCGGCCTGCAGGCAGAGGAGGGCGAAGCTCTGCAGAGGAAACGGGGATTCTCTGGGCCTGGGGAGGTTGGCGCAGCTGGCCGAGCCTGGGCGACCAGCTGGGGGGGGGGGTGCTGCTCCCCAGGTGGAAGGGAGGGCAGATGTCAGGGAGCTGGTTATTAGCCAAGTCCGCCCGTGCAGGGCCGACTGCTACATAGTTTGTTGTCTGACTTCCGGGCTGGCTGTTGCAGATAGCAGTTCGCAATTCTCCTTTTACATCTGGTCTGGCCCTTGTCCCTTTGCACGTTCGGTCTGTCGGCCTCAAAGAAACAGACAGACGGCTAGCTGTCTGCTTCAGTACCCCGAGCCCTGGCAACAGCGGTGGGGGCTGCGGAGGAGACCCTGAACGCAACGTGCAAGCGAGGCCCAGAGCCTCACCACCCCGCCCGACTCTGGTCGCAGGGTCATGTCCAGCGAGGAGGCCAAGCTGATCTACCGGAAGTACGACGAGATGATGGCCTTGCTGGCGGCCAGCCGCCAGAAGATCTACCAGCAGTGGGTGGAGAGGGTGGACGAGGACTGCCACTTCAACCTGGGCCAGCCGCTGATCCAGCGCAACGCCGACATAGACCTCATCCAGGTCAACTTCAGCAAAGCGGTAGGTGCCTCGGGGGCAGGCCTCGCCAAGGGCGCCCCGGGGAGGGGAGGGGACCCGAGGGCCCCCTACGGCCCTGAGGCCGAATCCCTTCCCCCGGCAGTGTATATTTGTGGAGGTTGATGTTTGTACCGTAGTTAGCCTAAAGCTTTGTTTTCGAAGCATGTCCAGGGTATGTTTAAGGTGTGAGGCAGGGCAGTAGCGTCCTTGACAGTGGCTTCAATGAGCGCCTTCTTGGAAGCTTCCTTGTGATCCCAAGAAGAAACACCAATTTGAAAACATTAAAAAAAAAAAAAAAAAAAAAGGCTGCTGGACGTAAACAAGCATCTGGCTGGGCAAGGCAGGGAGCGGGCAGAGGTCATACCAGTGGGCTGCAGGTGGGCAGCCGGTGGCTAAAACCCAGATGGTTCAGACAGACGCAGAGGACAGAGGCAGGAGGGGCCCTCCCTGGACACAGGAAGGGACCAGCTCTGTCGTTAGGAGCACTGGGGGATGCCACGGCCCCCTTGGTCTCTCGGCCATAACCGGGTGGGAGGAGACGGAAGGCAGGTCCTAGGCGGAGCTCTGAAGCCCTTCTCTGAACTACCTGGGGCAGGGTGTCTGCGGGGGAGGTCAGAGGTGAGGAGGTTGTGATGCTGTCGGCGTCCCACGGTGATGATGTGAGCGCTTTCGGGTCAGGACCGGGCAGGCAGGGTGGAACATCCCGGTCCTGCTAGCAGACGCCGCCTCCCACCAACTGCCATACCCCCTTGCTGCACGGGGGTCCCCGGGACAGGCCTGCCTTGGGTTGCTGAGCGCTGCGCCACTGAGATCCTCTTCCCACACGTTCTGTGATCTTTATTTGCCCTTTAGTTGGTGGCGGTTCTGAGAGAAGTCAAGTACTTGAATTTCCAGCAACAAAAGGAGATTCCAAGCAGCGCAGAGAGTCTGTTCTCAGACAACGAAACCTTCCGCAAGTTTGTGGGCAACTTGGAGCTCATCGTGGGCTGGTATAACGAGGTGAGTTGGTGCGGTTTATCTTGTGCGCGTGTTTGCCAAGTTTTGGGTTTTGTTTAGAACAAATGCGTAAGATCTCCAAGCGGAACAGAATAACGAGCACATCCTAATATTCAGATGTGGTTCAGGACAGTCTTCGTTATTGACAAAACAGCAGCAGCAAAGGTGTGAAAACTCAAACTGCCAACAACGGAAACCTTGTTCCCGTTGACTTGGGCTGATGTTACGTGACTCTTTATAGAGTTTTAGTCTCCTACACATTTGAATGATATTAAAATCCTTCTGCGTTACTCCTGTGACTCCCATTAGTGTGCAGGGATGGGACGAGGTCACACGTGTGCCTGTTGTGGGCAGTGAGGAAGCGGCGTGTGCAGGCCCTGGGCGTGGTGTCCATCCTCCGCCCTGTGGTTCGAGATTCCTTCTCAGCCTCGACTCCTGACGTCCACCCGGTCCAGGGGCGGACATGGTGATCACAAAGGCTGTCCGTAACTGATTAGCCTCGGGGGCCAGGCCCTTCCCAGCAAGAAAAGCTGGAAGCTGAGTCAGGAGTCGGAGGGGTGGGGAGCAGGCCGTGGGGCTCCGTGGGTGGTCGCAGTGCCTGTCTCCGTTCCAGGCACCCCCTTTCTCACAGACCCCTTACAACGATCCTGGAAAAGGCGACCACCGTTCCACACAACCTCAACCCTCCCCCGAGCCACAACAGAACGGCCAGATGCGGACACTGCTCGTTTCCCGTTGCCTCGTGTCAAAGTACCACCACCAACACACCTTTGTCACCTTCTAGCTCTGGAAATCAGATTCCTGAGCCTGTTTCACTCTGCCTAAGTCACGGCGGTGGCCAGGCTGTTGCTCCCAGAGGCTGCGGGGACAGTCCGTCTCCTGGTCTTTCCCAGCTTCCAGAGGCGGCTGCACCCCGTGGCCCTGAGCCCACAGAGAAAGGGAGCCCACAGGACATACAGGGAGAAAGGGAGCCCACAGGACATACAGGGAGAAAGGGAGCTCACAGGACATACAGGGAGAGGCGTGCCATGAGGCATTGCCTCACGTGACCATGGAGGCCAGGTCCCACCGCCTGCCATCTTCATCTGCTGCGTGTTGGAGCCTGCGGGGGTTTGGCACGGAGCACCCGGAACGCCGGGTCCACCCCCTGTCAGAGCACCGCCACGCCAGGCACCTTCCGGCCTGCAGAGAAGGAAATGGCAGCGGTGAGGCTGTGAATTCGAAAGGCATTTCTACTGAGGAGGACTTGTTCGCACAGGGGACGGTGACCAGGTAACGCTGCATGTGACCAAACCCGGGAAGTCACCGCCCACCTTAGATGCTTCCGGAAAGGAGGCTGGAATGTCACGGAGGCAGAGCGAGGCTGCGGGCGGGTCGAGGAAACCGCTGACAGCAGAAGCGACCCTCCTCCTCGAAGAGGCTGCGGAAGCCCAGGCAGGCGAGGGCACCAGCTTGGGCTGTCGTGTGCGTCTGTCCCCCCACGGCCACCAAAGAACGGAGCATGGGTCCGCTCCCTGCTCCGCTGGGGAATCGGGGCAGGCTGGAGTGTGACCGGAACTACATTCAGAATAAAGCAACCTGTTCCATTGATTCCATTTGCAACATAAAATGCTAATTGTCTCACTTGTGCCACGAAACGCCTGTGTCTGTCTGACGGGACCCCCTCAGTCGGCCTTCCCAAGACCAGCAGCCCCGGGACGCCCGGCCACGGCATGCGGAGAAAACGCCCTGTGATGTAGGCAAACGTTCAACGCAAAAGGTTTTCTCTGGCCAGAAAAAAAACCCAACAAGCGGTGTTCAAAAGGAAGCAGAAGATGGCTCTTCTAGTGCTGTTGTTTCCAAACAGAACCAAACCAAGCACGCGACGTCCGATCCATGAATCAATCGTGTTATCCTCAACTGAAAACCATGACGCTCTGTCAACAAAAGCGCAGGCCCGGAGGGGCGCGGGAGAGTCAGACTCTGAGCCGAGCTCTCACGCCGTCCTCCCCTCCGAAGACACTCCTGGGTCCTTCCGACGCGCATCTCCCCTTAGCGGGTCCTCTCCCGCCGGGGGTTGGGGAGGGCACCACGGGCCTCTGCACGGCCCGGCCGCCATGGACGTGGCTGCTCGAGGAAGCTGCTGGAATGTCCGAGCGACCACTCGAGTGTGCCTGTCCTCCCCGCCCCGTGACGCTGCTGGGTTTACAGCGTGGGCTGTCGAAGGGCGACCTGAAGGCACATTAACCGGGCGGTGTCGCTGCGTCTCTGCCACTCTGGCCGTTGCGAGGGCGTGGTCACGTGCAGCTACGTTTGGGGGCTGTTCGCAGGGAGTCGGTGAATCCCCCTCCCGAGTGTCCGCGTGAGTTGTGGGCAAGGGCTGAGGCCCAGTCTTCACGCACTGGAGTGTCCCTTCACCAGGGTGCCACAGCCGGGGATGGGGGCCTGGATTCTAGTCACCAGGCGGCCCTGCTGTCCGTGTCCACTGTCCAGTCATTGGCCACTCGGCTCCTCTTGCCAGCGGGTGAGTTCTGCGTGAAGGGCTCCCTTCCTGAGCTCTTGCGCAACGACCTGGTCACAGATACACCAGAAGGTGCATCATGAGACTGTCTTGCTCGGGATGTGTGCTCAGAGCAAGGGCTCCGTGCTCGGGAAGAGGCCACCGTCCCTGTCATCGTGTAACAACCACCCCTGATGGGTGGACCCTACGGCACCAGCCCCGTCTGTGCTGCTTTTGCTTCCATCTGGTTTTCGGCTGGTAACCTCTCTTGGGCTTTTTTCCCTCTGCCCCCTGCCGCCCACCTCTGCTGAGAGTGACTGGTGCCGGCCTGGGGCACCGCTCAAAGCACCGGATGTGCGTAGAAGATTACTCTGAAGGCAAATGGTCGGCGTCTGATGTGCAATTTCAATTCTGCAGAAACCCCTCGCTTCATAGAGAGGGGTCCCTGGAAAGTTCTACATAGAGCAACGTGTTGCCGGGAAGGATGGTATCCCAAAGCTCAAACGGTGCTTGTTATTTAAGGGACTCGTCTACAAAACGTCTCCCTTGCTTTTTCTGTTCTGTAAATGCGGATTTTTAAGCATCAGACTAATTTCCCAAGCGGGCGGGACCATGTAGAACCTGCACCGCTGTTAATACCGGTCCGGGCCAGCAGCGTCTATCGGCAGGTCCTGGTTTCCTGAGCACAAACAGACTTTGGGCTTTAGCCTTATGACCCCCAGGAGAGGTTCCGAGCCCAGAAATTCTTGGTGATCCATGTGTGTTTCTTTGATTTTCTGACTCTAAGCCAAATATGAAATGCCCGGGCCTACACACTCACTGTTTCTACATACAGTATTCCCATCTTTTTCTACCCCAAACCATAGATAATAAAGAATTAAATATGTATGTAAATCTTTGGTGATAAAAATTGGACTCTCCTGAAATACGATTCATATATATTTTCAAACAAATAACCCTTGTAGCTAGCTTGGTATTGAGTAGTAAGAATCCTACCACAGAACAATTTAACATCAGTCTGGTCAGGTCTGGAATAAAACCTCTAGCTTCTGTTTTGCAGATAAAGACTACGGTGAAGGAAGTAGAATTTCCGCTAATAAAGTCGGAACTGGAAGCAATTGATGTCAAGTTGCAGAGCGCGGAAACAACGTTGTTCTGGAACGGTGAAGGTATCCAGGCCATGTTCCTCCCACCCGTGTTAAACATGGGGGTCCAACCTGTCCGGCTTCTGTCCTCGAATGCCCCTGGAGCGGCCACTTCTGCCTCCCAGCCTCATGGAGCTGCCTGAACTACACCAGGGTTGCGTTTCAAGCTAGAGGAGAGTCAGTGCTGCCTGCCTGCCCGGGCCAAAGACACAAAGTCCCGTTTGTGTCGCCTATAAATGGAATCGGGCAAAGGCTGCTGGGGAGTGTCAAGCGGCTCTGAAGTTTACAAACTGGGCTTGCTGGGGCCCAGCCTTTGTCGTGTTGCCAGCGTGCACAGCCCAGCTGGCTCGGGGCTGACACTAGCAGAGTAGAGAGAGGTGTGGCCAGGAGCTGCCGCCTCCCTCCATCCCACCACCGGACCAGGCAGGAGACCAACTTTCCGATCCCCCGGCCCCGCCCCGTGCCGACGGGCTCCCTGCCATTGCTCCTCTCCGTTCCAAGACCCTCTCACTTTTTGCCACCTGTTCGTGTCCCCTCTGCCGTGTCCTCCCTCCACTGTCTCAACTGGAAGGTGGGACCAACTGTCACTGTCCGTTTCCCTGAAAGCAGGGTCCCTCTGGACTTTTCTGTGCAGAGGGCATGCTTCTCTGCTCCCGCTTCTGCCTGAGAACACGCCCCCTCTCCAGTTGCCCCAGGCCCTGACAGCTTTGGGAAGATGTTCAAGTTTCTGCAGTGACCTGCTCATGGCTGGAGGCTCACGGCTGGAGGGGCGGGGGCTCCCGGAGGTGGGGCCTTGAACATCAGCCACCCAGGCTCCTGAGCGGAGGGAGGTGTCCACGGGTTTAGAGATAAGAAAGCCCTGTTTCCGAAGAGGCACAATATACGTTGTTCCCTGGAATTTCATTTCAGGGGACTCTCGGTGACTTCTTCTGGAAATCGTATTCTAGAAAAGTACTTTCCAATGGCTGTCTTGTAACAATGAGCGTTGAGACAAGACAAGTTCTCATCCTGATGAATTGTTCATTCTGTAAGATTCCTCCATGCTTATATTTTAGGTGTGTTTCAATATATTCAAGAGATGCGAGAAATTCTGTATAACTTGCAGAACAGGATGCAAAAAGCAAAGCAGAACATCGAGGGGATTTCACAGGTCATGAAGGTGAGCCAGCCGGCTTCTTGGGGGCCTCGGGTGTCCTGGGCAGGCAGGGCCCTCACGGAGAGGCCCACGGAAAGTGCGCTCTGTGGCCAAGGGCAGTGGGAACCCACTGTTTAACACTCTGGCCCCGGACGACGGTGTCAAAGTGGTCCAAGGGCAGGAAGAGCGCGGTCACCAGGGACGAGGACGTGCACACCAAACGCACGTGGCAAAGGCGCGAGGCGAGACGCGTTTCCCCCGAAACACTTCTTTCTCACTCCTGTGTGTTCCTTCCAGGACTGGTCGGCCAACCCGCTGTTTGAAAGAAAGGACAACAAGAAAGAGGCCCTGCTGGACCTGGACGGAAGGATGGCCAACCTGAACAAGCGCTACCTGGCGGTGAAGGAAGCCGGCCTGAAAATCCAGGCCATGGTCGCGGTGAGGACGCGCCGGGAGCCGGCGCCCTGGGCCGAGGGGAGGGGCGGAGGCAGAGCGAGCGCTTCGCAGAGACGGCTGACGTGTGTGTTAGTGGCCACGGGCGGCTGTGATCTTTGACCCGAGAGAGCCGTATCCTAAAGCAGCAGCCATCTTCCCTGTTCGCCCGGAAGCCTGATGCCCCTGGCTAGTGCCCGCCCGCCCTACTGAGGGGTCAGAGCCCCCGCCCTGCACGAAGTCGGTATAGGGAAGTGACATCTTCACACCAGGTCAACAGACCCCGTTCCCCTGCGTGCGTGTGGGTGTCCGCTGTTTCTCACCCCCGGAGTGGGCAGGAACAGTAACACGGGAAGAGAACACGCGGTGTGTGTGCCAACGCGCGTGAATGGGTGGAATGCGATGGCCACGCCTGCTTTGCTGCCTAGAACGAAGGTTATTTCTCCTTGCCAGTGGTCTCCGCGGTCCGCGTGTCTCGTCCCGCAGAGCTCTGGGGCAGCCCTCGAGGGTTTGCATGTTCAGAGGGAGAGTGCAAAACAGTAGAGACTCCTGATTGCTCTGTGTGGATTCCTGGCAGCCCAGGGGGTGTTCGTGGCTTCCTCACTCACAGCCACTTCGCCGAGCTTGCATTTTAGCTGGTCTCCGAGGAGGGGGTGAAAGGCAGAGCTCTGTGTTGGCCTGTAAAAGAGAAGATGCTCCCTCTAGCTCAAGGTGTTTGGGGAGCAATCTTTGTGGGTCTCGCAGAGCGCGGTGCAAATTGATGGTAGGTCTCCACATCCAGACAGAGCAGCGGGCCCCGCTGGGGGGACAGTCTACTCTTGGCTGTCCTTGTGGTCATGTCATTGCTTTGAGGGTCGTCACCCCAGTGGAGTGACTTGACTGGACCGGAAGCCACCCTGCCTCATTTCTAGGCCCTCCCCCTCCCCTCTTTGCCACGCTGCCAGAAGGTCTCACTAAATTAAAATGTTAAACTGCAAAAATGCATCTTGGGAGAGATGTTAACCAACAAAGTTGTTAACACTCTCAGAAGCGCTGGACACAGAGCACAAGAGAGAAGCTCAGCCTGGGGCAGCGGGAGGCTCGGAGCACGGCAGGAGGCCGGGGGAGGAGGCAGAGCCCCCCCCCCGCCCCCCCCCCCGGCTCTGATGGGGCAGTGTTGCCTTTGCGCACGGCGCTGTCATCCGTGCCCAGGATGGTCGTTTGAACCTTTTCTCTGTGTCTTCTCTCCCCTGTTAGACTAGAACTGCCTGAGGGTACAGACTGAGTCCTGTTCATCTTTGTGTTCCCCTAGCACCCAGTGCCACAGATTCCTCAATCTACCCACCCACCCATCTGTCCACCCATCCATCTACCCTCTCTTCATCCATCCATCCACGTCCCCCCCCCCCCCCCCCGTTCACCAGCTTCTGCTCGGTCCCAGGCACACTGTTGAGTGCTGGGGGTGCAGTGCTGGGGAGGACGGTCAAGCCTTGCCCTCATGACGCTGGGCATCAAAAGAGCATGCAGACCCAAGATAAGTAAATAAAGTAGCTCAGAGTGGCCGTCCGTGCCATGTGGGCACAGATGACAGATTGCTAGAGGGAGTGCCGGCGGGGGCAGGGACGGGACCCCAACCTGAGACGGATGGTGGGTGGATGAGTGAATGGACGGGGTGCTCGGGGAGGGCCTTTAGGAAGAAGTGACGTTTAATCCAAAGCCTGGAAGATCAGGAGACTCGGGCCTGGCGCGCATGGGGAGGAGCAGCCTGCGTGGAGCCCCAGCGTGGGGGAGCCCCGCCTGGAAGCTCCAAGCAGACCCGTGTGTGTGCCTGTCGTGCGTGAACAAGGACAAGGGTGGTCTGGAGAGCCACTGAGCGAGCAGGTTGATCCGTTAAAGAGTGAGTGCAAGGCCCAGTGAAACGACGGCCGACTGTGTGCTGCCGTTTGCAGGAAAACGCAGAGCTGTTCAGAGCGGACACGGCGAGCGTGTCCTGGAAGGAGTACGTCAACTACGTCGACTACATGGTCTTGGAGGAGTTCGAGGATTTCATCCGCAAATCCATAAATTACCTGATGGACAACATGGTTCTAGATGTAAGTGACAAAGTATTTACATGCATGTTCCCATAAACGCAGGACCAGGTCTCCGTTGGGGGCCACACGCGGCGACTTCCTGAGGAAAGTACAGGCAGTCGCTCCGGCAGGGGTTGGGGAGCCTGCGGCCTTCTGATCTCAGGATTGTCCTTTTTTAAGCACCAAAGGAGGTAGGAAAATCTTCGTCTTTCTCTGCTGCACCCGTTTTAACAAAAGGGTCTGTTCTGCAAAATTTGGATCCAGTCAAAAGGCCGCACTGAAGGATCCAGAAGGCCACACGGGGGCCCCAGGTTCCCCACCCCCGGCAGGGTGACCCAACTTGTCCTGCTTTTAAGACTGAAAGCCGTCCTGGCTGGGCGCGGTGGCTCACGCCTGTAATCCCAGCACTTTGGGAGGCCAAGGTGGGAGGATGGCTTGAGGTCAGCAGTTTAAGGCCAGCCTGAGCCAACATAGTGAGACCCCATTACTACAAAAAAATTAATCAGCCAGGCCTGGTGGTGCCTGTAGTCCCAGCTACTGGGGGAGACTGGGGCAGGAGGATCACTTGAGCCCAGGAGTTGGAGGCTGCAGGGAGCTATGATCACACCACTGCATTCCAGCCCGGGTGACAGAGCGAGCAGGACCATATCCCTCAAAAAAAGAAAAAAAACCCAGAAAATCCTGCATCCTGCTCAGTCCCAGGCACTCGGGACAGCGGGTCACCTTGCACCTACCACAACATACCCTGGCTGCAAGAAACTGTAGTGGGTCTGAGACCGCTCTCCCCAGCTACCAGATAAGGGGAAGTGGCACCACTCTTCCCACCCTGCTGATGGGGGGGCTTGTCGGCAACATCAGCCGCCGGCCTACTCCAGCCTCTGCCGGGCTCCGCAGAAAAGTGGACCAGGCCAGCAAAGGGGGCGCGCCGGCACAGCCCACGGAGACGCGTTCCCCAGTGTTCTCCTCAGGGACGACCCCTCCCTGCCGGTGCCTTGTGGTTACCATGGTTCCCGGACGCTTCTGAATACTGCCGTGGGGGGGATGTGGGGGGACAAGGTCAAAGGACCCCCAGCACACCCAGCCCACCAATGGGAAAGGACCAAAGGACCGTGGCAGTTATGTGCGCAGGCCACGGAGCGTGAATGAATTGTGTTGAGCCCAGGATATATGTCTTAGGGGCTGGTGGGTCACCGGTCACAGACCCACAATTCTGTTACCGAAAGTGGTCGTCCCTACCAATCGTGAGGTTCCCCAAAACCCCAGTGGTGCAGAGCGGCGGCGATGAACTGAACTGGTCAGGCATACAGCAACACGGGGAGGAGAGTCGCAGCCTAAGCCATGAGGGCACCCTGGCAACAAAAGGTCCTTCTGAAAAGCTCGGGGCAGCCCTCCTACATGCAGGTGGCCCTGGGGTGGGAGCAGAGCCCCGAGATAGAATCTGTAGACAAGTGTGTCCCCTCAGTCCGTGACGATTGACCATCGCGCCAAGCAGCACCTGACTCGGACGCTAGCGAATGGCCCTCCCCTGGGAGCCCTCCTCTTGGCGAAATGGGGGGCTACGTGTCCCCTGCCCACGGGGGCTTGCATTCGGGGAAGATCAGTGCAATCACACGGCCCCCTGCAGACTCAGGACAGAGTCGCTGGTCTGGCGGGGAGGAGCGCTGGAGTCGGCCTTAATCCTGCCCCTCGCAGAGGCCCCACACGCAGCCTCACGGCCGCGCAAGGACACTGAGAGCACACGGAGACACGGCCGTGCGCGAGCTTCATACATGGGGCTCCTGAGGGGTGGCGTGAGGGCCTGTCTCGCCGCCGTTGTTCACGTTCTGTACATTATCGGTCCGTTTAGTCCTCGCAGTGACCCAGAGGGATGGAAGCCGTCGATGTCTGTCTGTAAAATGACGGTCCTCGCATTTATCTATCTGGGGACACTGGGAGTTCAGCGCCACGCCCAAGGCCATGCAGCTGGAAGTGGCAGGCACAGGCCTGGAGCGGAGGCCTTGCCCTGGCCTGCCCCAGCCTGCTCTTGGCGTCGAGGCTGTGCCCTGGGCATGGGTGGCTCCGGGTGCTCCCCGAGGCGGGTACTCCCTGGGGGATGTGCTCCCCCAGGTGTGTGCTCCCCGAGGCAGTGCAGGCCGGCGGGAGGCAGCCACGCCTCGGCCAGAGCCCGGCGTGGGCAATCTGGGCGTTGAGAGTAGCTCGGAGAGTAGAACGGTGGAGGCGTTGACCCTGTCCTGGCCTGTTTCAGGAGAGCGTCGCGCCCCTGTTCGAGATCCACATGGAGCTAGAAGAGGACGGGCTCACCTTCAACCCATCCCTGGAGGTGGGCTCGGAGCGCGGCTTCCTGGCGCTGATCGAGAGCCTGATCAACGACATCTACAACGTGGCCAGGCTCATCCCCCGGCTGGCCAAGAACAGGATGAGCTACAGGGTCAGTGCGGGCCTCCTGCGGCCCTCCCCGTTCTCCCTCGTGGCTGTCAGCTGCCTTCCCACCTGGGCAGCACCCAGACCCGCCCATTTCCAGTGACGATAGCTCTGGATGTGATGAGGAGGTCCTGGGTCCAGGACAACAAACCCAACCTCCTGCCCCCCACTTTCCAGTCCGTCCTCCTCCCCAGCGTGGCTTCTCCTGCTGCCTGCCCGGGTTTCCTTCCCCCACGTGCCCCCGCCCCCAGCACGATGCAGATGTGATCCTCCCCGCTTCCTGATGGTCACTCCGTTCTATAATTTGAACGCTGAATGTCGTGGCCCTCAGGCACTGTGACAAATGTGCCCCCAACTATTCCAGAGGCACCGAATACCCACCAAGCCCCATGCAGGGCCAGGCCGGAGCCTGGGGGTGCAAGGGTCATAGGAACTCCAGGTCTCCAAAGAGGGAAGATGGGAGGAGGTGTGTGTGTCTGTTTGCATGACAGCAAAACAAAATTCAAAAAAGACCTAAATGCTCACCGAAGAGGGGAGTCGCTTGATAGATCCTGGCCGGTCCATACAACATCTGAGAGTCATAGAAACGAGCCGCAGATTTTCCTGTGTCCTGTCGTGAGAGCTTAGCAACACTTCCACCAGCAGAGAGCCACTTTGCAAGGCGGGGGGAACAAATGTGGGTGACGAAGGCAGACAGAACGCCTCACCTGGTTGCATCTCTCCTGCCCCCCTCAGACGGACCTGGAGGACATGGCAGACCTCATAGAGATGCGAGAGGAGCTGACCAGCCAGGTCATCAACACCATGAAGGAGGCCGAGGAGTACCAGGACTCCTTCGAGAAGTACTCCTACCTCTGGATGGACGACCCCCAGGAGTTCATGAAGAATTTCCTGATCCTTGGGCGCCCGCCAACCTCGGAGGACGTGGACATCCGGGCGGATGATGCCACCCCCAAGACGCCGCCCACCCTTGCTCAGTTCCAGCAGCAGGTGGGTGCAGACCTCGCCCACGGGCATCCTCATCTCCGAATCCTCCTGCAAAGGATTTAAAACTTGGGTGAATTGCTTTAAGGTGTAGATTTTATCGTTTTTCAGGTCTGGTGAGGCAAACGGGTCAGGAGGTGTCTGCCATGGGGAAGACAGCTCGTTACCCACTGCTCCCAAGGAGGGGGCACACCACGCCACACAGGGCTGTGCAGGGGAGCTCCAGGGCCAGGCAGGAGTCGGAGGGAATGAGGGCAAACACGGGCAAGAGCCTGCACCGTGGTTTCTACAGAAGGAACGGGCAGAATAAGCAGGCTGAGGGTTGGCTAGTTTGAATAATTTCCGCAGGCTCCAGGCTACAGGAACTGTCCTGAGATATCTGGTACTTGGCCCCAGGGTGATTAGGGCAGGCGGATAGAGCCCCAGGGTGTAAAACCCTGTGAGAGCCTGATAAAGGGATGGTTGGAGACATGGACTCTGGTTGGCTGAGTAGTTTGCTGTCTCTAGAAGTCAGCCAGGCCTGGACGGGGCTGTCCCTCCAGGGCCAGCAAGGCCCCAGGTGTCAGAACATCAATAATACAGAAAATGACAACTGTCATTAATAACTTTAAGTATAAATGGATTAAATTCTCCATTTAAAAGATATAGTTTGGCTGAATGAATTTTAAGAAATAACCATGACCCAATTATATGCTGCCTAAAAGAAACTCACCTGTGAAGACACATATAGACTGAAAATGAAGGGAGAGAGATTCCACACAGACAGAAACCAAAAGTGAGCAGGAGGAGCTATACTTATATCAGATAAAATAGATTTTAAGTCAAAAATAGTAAAAAAGAGACAAACAAGGTCATTATTTAATGATAAACAGATCAATTCAGCAAGAGGGTATAATAATTCTAACCATATATGCATCAAACACCAGATCACTCAGGTTTATAAAGCAAATATCAGTTCTAATGGGAGAGATAGAATCCAATACAATAATAGTTGAGAACTTCAACACCCCACTTTCAGATCAGCCAGACAGAGAAATCAGCAACGAAACTAGATTTAGCCAGGCATGGTGGCTCACTCCTATAATCCCAGCAATTTGGGAGGCTGAGGTGGAACAATTGCTTGAGGCCAGGAATTCAAGACCAGCCTGGATAACATAGCAAGACCTCATCTCTTTAAAAAAAAATTAGCCAGGCATGGTGGCATGTACCCACAGTCCCCACTACTCAGGAAACTGAGGCAGGAGGCTCGCTGGAGCAAAAGAGTCAGAGGTTGCAGTGAGCTATGATTGCACCACTGCACTCTAGCCCAGGTGACAGAGTGAGACCCCATCTCTAATGAAAAGAAAAAGAGAAAAAAAAAACATTTTAACTGGCTTTAATTGGCTTTAAACTGCACTTTAGACCAAATGGTCCTAACAGACATTTGCAAAACATTTCATCTGACAGCTGCAGAAAATAAGGAAACATAGTTGATACATGAACCCTCAACTCTGTTCCCAAAGCGTGGAGATTCTGCGGCACAGGGTGGGGGGCTGGAGGAATTGGAGAGCCCCTGGGCTATACAGCAGCAGCATGAAGAAGGATGTGTTAAGGGGTTCCCTTTGGGAGCCTCTCGAAGCCTCTGTTCTATTCTGCTTCGGAAGTGCTGTGGCATTGCCCGTTCTGTCCCTTTCTGGCAGAGCATGCCACTCTGGGGCTGACTGCTGGGGCCAGAAGGAGCCCTGGGGCGCTGGAGAAGGAAACGTAACTTGTGTAACAAGCCCCCAATGCCCAGCGCAGCCCAGGCACCTACCCACTGAGCCCCCACCCCTATGGCAGCGGGCGGGTTGGCACAGCAGGTGCGGCGGACGCCCCCACAGGCTCGGGGGCTGGCGTGACGGGCGGCTGGCGGCCGTTTTCCAGATCGACTCCTACGAGAAACTGTATGAGGAGGTGTCCAGGTGCGAGAACTCGAGGGTGTTCCACGGCTGGCTGCAGTGTGACTGCCGCCCCTTCAAGCAGGCCCTGCTCAGCACCATCAAGCGCTGGAGCCTCATGTTCAAACGGCACCTGAGCAACCACGTTATCAACAGGTGGGCGCCGGGACCCCAGCGGCTGGGAGAGACCGAGGGATACGCAAGGGGCACCAGCCTGAGTTCATGGTGTTTGTTGGCACCGCCTCCAGGGCAGGTGTGCGGGTGGAGGACAGGCTTGCGGGGGCAACCCTCCCCTCCCGCCAAGTGCGGGTCCCAACAGAAAGGTGTTGCTTGGCCGTGAGCCAGTGCTCCACTCCTTCCTCCAGCCCCTGTTTACTGAGCACTTACTGCGTCCGGCGCCACAGGCTTTGCAAAGCTGTGGGAGCCTGGGGCCTGGCAGGGAAGGCCGACGTTGAACAGGCAGGCCAGGAGCCCGTAGAATTACAGGCGGCCGTCGGGGCTGTGACACGCACAGTGCCACATGTCACCCAGCTGCGTTCCATCTGGGAGACCCGCAAAGGCCTCTCTGAGGTGTGGCCTGAGCTGGGACTCGCGCTCGGCTCGAGCGGAGCGGGCGAGGCCTGGGTTGGCGTGCGGGCAGCTCTGCAAGCTGGAGGTCTCCGGGGTCAGACAGGACCTCTTCCTCCCCAGGCGGGGCCTCGAGTGACAGCCAGGCGCCCTCGCTGCCGCCCACCTCCCCTGACGGGCTCCCCTTCACCTCGGGGGGCCGGCCGGGGTTGGGGGGGGGAGACTGGCCCGTCTCAGACGGTGGCCTCGTTCGTTAGCCTTGCCGATCTGGAAAACTTCATGAAAGTCGCCAGAGCGGGCTTAACCAAGCCCCTCAAGGAGGGGGATTACGACGGCCTGGTGGAGGTGATGGGGCACTTGATGAAGGTCAAGGAGCGGCAGGTGGCCACCGACAACATGTTTGAGCCCCTGAAGCAAACCATCGAGCTGCTCAAGACCTACGGGGAGGAGATGCCGGAGGAGATACACGTGAAGCTGCAGGTACGCGGGCGGGCGGGCGGGCGCGGCCAGGCAGCAGGGGGAGCTGGGCCGCAGGAGGCACGGCCAGAGGAAGTGCGTGGCGGGGGACCAGGCCGTCACACACGACCACGGGGACGCCACAGGCCAGGCCCCACTGGATGCTGGATCCCTGCGGAGTGGGGGACGCAGAGGGAGGGGGCTGTGCTGAGAACAGGGCCCCGGGGGCGGCCTCACGGGCAGACCAGCGCCCGTGATGGGTCGGAAACACCCTCATGTCCTGCGTCTCCTCCCGAGCGCCCAGGTCAAGCAGGTGGTGGAGGTTGAGCCGGGGACGGTGGAGACAGCGCAGGGTCCCCAGTAGAGCAGGCGGTTAGAAAGGAGGGGCCCAAGTTTGCAGGGCACTCGAAAGCTACCTTAGGCAGCGTCAGTCGTCGTATGGAAGGTGTGTGTGCTGGCGGGGTGGGGAGGACGGGGAGGATTGTCCTGGAGCTGCCGCCCAGCCACAACTGGCCCTGGAGTTCCCACCTCTCCCCAGACCGGCTGCTGTCTCCCTCCCTCTCCCCGACGTGTCCAGCCGCACACAGGGCCCGCTCCCTGCCCATGTGCACTGACTCTAGCCAGCACCCAACGCCCACAGCCCAGGGGGTGACAAGGAGGCCACCAGAGGGAAGGGGCCGGGGAGAAGGCTCCTGGCCCCACAGTGCTGACACCCTGCTTCGGAGCCTGCTGCGTGATTGACAACAGCACGAGGCTCCCAGCACCCTGCCCAACGCCCAGCTAGGACTCAGGAGCGAGTGTGGCCGGTCCCGGGGGCAACCAAGGTGGAAGCAATGGCATTCAAGGCCTGCAGGCAGAAACCGCTGCAGCCACCAAAAGTCTCCTCCATTTGTAGGGGAAGTTCGTGGGCTGGGATAGTTTTTCTTTAAAATGTTTTATGATTGTGTGATAAGTACATTTGCCCAAGTGTGGAGAACTTGGAAAATGCAAAAATTCATCTGGTCATTACAGCCATTCTGGAAAGGGTAAAACGAGAGAGGTCAGCAGTCGCCGGGGGAGGGGAGGCCGGGATGTGGAATATGGAGGGGATTCCTCTCTGGCCGTGGACAGGAGTCTGTATGTGGGGTAAAACTGCACGTGCGCACACACACACGGATTCATGCATGAATCCATCCATCAGACGTGACGAAACTAAGCGCTGCTGTCTGGTTGACAGAGACGTATGTGCGCCAACTCCCTGGCCCGCCGTTTTGGAGGCTGGGGTAGGGTACACAGGACTCTGCCCTGTTTTTGCAGCTCCCTCTGAGCCCCTAGTTATCTCACGATAGAAGCTAGGAAAGGGAGAGAGAAAGGCGCCCCCTCGGCCCTCGCCCCTGCAGGAGCTGCCGGAGCAGTGGACGAACACCAAGAAATTGGCCATCGTGGTGAAGCAGAACGTGTCCCCCCTGCAGGCCAACGAGGTCAACATCCTGCGCCGGAAGTGCCAGCAATTCGAGGTGCCGCGGCCCCGGCGGTCTCAGCCCGGGGGGAAGCGGTGCGGGACTGTGGCCCCCAGGCGTGTCCCGGTCGCAGGCAGGGCGTGGGACACACCCGGGACCCACCGTGTCTCTGCGCTCTTCTCCCGCAGCTCAAACAGCACGAGTTCAGGGAGAAGTTCAGACGAGATGCCCCCTTCTCCTTCAGTGACCCCGACCCCTACAAGTCCCTGAACAAGGTATTTTTGCTCAGGGATGAGGTTGGCTAGTCACTCTGGGAACTCCGTTGTTTTCTGTTCTCTTCTCAAGTTGTTGTTCTGCCAAGCCCAGGAACATGGCTTGGATGGGAGTGGCCTCGGGCCACACGTGTGTGTGTGCGCGCATGTGTGCGTGCACTTGAACACGCAAACTCGGCATCCACCTGAAGCCAGGGTCTCCCCTCTGCGCCTTGCTGCTCAGAGCTCCACCCCAGGCCCGCCACTCTTGCCGTCCCAACACCCCGCCCCTCAGCCTGGCTCCGCCTTCTACGCCCCCAGCTCTGTTCCCATTCGGCAGTTTCCTGTCACCCGGGCTGGACGTGCCATCCCTGACTCCTTCCCCTCCTGGCTGACCACGTCCAGTGGCGGCCAAGCTTCACCCGTGTCCCGCTCTGTTCCCACTGTCCAAGTTCATGGTCAGTGTCCGGCGTGCAAGTCCACCTGGCCTTGGACCTGGCGATCCCCTCGAGCTCAGGCCCCGTGGTCTCTCGTGGGGCCAGGAGCCTGTGGTATACGCCTGGGGCCGAGGGGTGGCCTCTTGGGCACAGTGGGGACCCGCCAGTGCCGCTTTGCTCCCGCACATGCCCAGGACCTGCGGGACCAGCCCAGCCTGCGCCTCTGCCTTGCTTGGCAACCCCACAGGCTCCAGCAAACGTGAACCCGCCATGTCCCCAGGCTTCCTGCTCCAAAGCCCACTGTTCCAGAAGGTCCTGCTCCCACCTTTCTTCACAGCCATGTTCTCACGTCACATTCCTGAGCCTGGATGTAGACGGACCATTCTCTCCGTCCAGTCTCCAGAGCATGCAGCCCCCAGGCTGGAGCCTCTGAGAGATCTGGAGTGAGGGGTGCCCCATGGCCACGCCAGGGAGGCGTGAGCTGCAGTTAGCGCGCAGTGAGGCCGTCACAAGGCGGCACACGCACGCTCTGCCCGCCTTGCCACAGCTGCCCCTTGGAGCACATGCATCCATGTACACGTGTGTGCCGCCCAGCACCAAGATGCTAACACGGTGGCCACGTGGCCGTGGGATTTGCAACGGCTCTTCTTTGCTTACCTGGATTTTCCAGTTCTCGATGCATTGTCTATTAATGTATGAAAATGGGAGAAATGCTGGGAAATCAGGAAATCTCAGGAGGAAATGAGGCGTTTGTGCCACGTCCATTAAAATCAGTCCCCACTCCTGAGCCCTGGGGCAGGGCGGCTGCCGGCCTCCTGGTGGGAAGTTTGCCTCTGTCCTGCGACACCCCAACAACCCCGGTGGAGGGAAGGGGAAGGGAGGGGGAGGGGCGCCGCCGAGCGTGGCCGCCCTGCTGACGGCCGCCTCGCCTCCCCAGCAACAAAAGAGCATCGCAGCCATGGAGAGCACCATGGAGGCGCTGTCCAAGTCCGGGAGCCTGTTCGAGGTCACGGTCCCGGACTACAAGCAGCTCAAAGCCTGCCACCGGGAGGTCCGCCTGCTGAAGGAGCTCTGGGACATGATCGTCGTGGTGAGTGCGGGGCGGCCCAGCGGAGGGACCAAGGGTGGAGGTGGGGTGGGGGCTTCTGCACGCGGCCACGCCCGGCGACAAGAGGCAAGGCCCCGGGCACCGTCTGGCTGTCAGACGCAGCAGTGGGTTTTCTGGTCTTGGCCGGAGGCACCCAAAGGCCCCTGAGATGGGGTCACTCCATTAGGGCATCTCTCTGTACGCAGGTGCAGTCTCACCTTCCGCTGCCTCTCTCTTTTCTCCCCTCCTCCCCCTGCCCCTGTTGTTTCTCACGTCTCACCTCTCTTTCTAAAAATTGTTTAAACCTAGAAATACAACTTGCCTTGGTCTGCTCGAGCTGCTATAACAGGACACTGCAGGCCAGGTGGCTCACGAACAACAGACATTGCTATCTGACAGTTCTGGGGGCTGGGAGTCCACGGTCGAGGCAGACTCGGTGTCTGGTGGGGACCCAGTTCCTGGCTCCTAGATGACGCCTTCTCACTGGGGTCCCTTTCGTAAGGGCACTAATCCCCTTTATGAGGGCTCTGCCCCGTGACCTAATCACCTCCCACAGACCCCACCTCCCAATCCACCACCTGGGGGGGGACACAAACATTCAGCCCACTCGATCCATTAGAAAGAAAGACCCTGTGGTTCAAATGCGCATATCCTACCATCTAACAATGCTGCTATCTTTTCACGTGGCTACTTCTTTGGTAGACTTTGTCTGTTTGTGTCATTTCTAACTGGATTCTTTTGTTAGTTTCTTACTGTTGAGTTTTGAGAGTTCTTTATTATAGAAACTGTGAGTACTTATTTGTCAGATATGTGGTTTGCAAATAGCTCTTCCCAGTCTCTGGCTTGTTTTTTCATCTTCTCGACAGGGTCTTCTACAGAGCAAAAGTGTTAAATTTTGATGAAACATGTTTTATCACGGATCGTGCGTCTGGGACCAAATCTAAGAACTCTTTGCCTCAATCCCACAGATCTTCTCCTATAAGTCTTATAGCGTTATGTCATACATCTAAGCCTATGATCCACTTTGAGTTAATTTTGGTGTCAGGAGTGAGGATTAGGTCAAACTTCATTGTTTTTGACCTATGGACGTCTGATTGCTCCTGCACCATTGTTGGCAAGGCTGTCCCCCCCATTAAGTTTCTCTCGCATCTTTGTCAAAAATCTGTTGGGTGCATTAGCTTGGCACTGTTCACAGGTTCTCTGGCCCATTGGTCTTTGCATCTATCCCTCTGTAATACCAGAATATCTCAATTACCGTGGTGATCTATGAAGCCCTAATATCCAGGAGTGTGATTCCTCCCACTTTACGTGTGGTCAAGATTGGTTTGCTAATCTAGGACTTGTTCTTCTCCGTATAAATTTTAGAAGAAGCTTGTTATGCCTATAAAAACCTTGTTTGGATTTTTATAGGAATTGCATTAAACCTACAGATCAATTTTGGGGGGATTGACATCTTTACCATGTCAAATCTTCCAGTCCATGAACATAGTGTGTCACTCCATTTATTTGGCCCTTCTTTGATTTATTTAATCAGCATTTTGTAATTTTAACATAAAGATCCTCTACATGTTTTGTTAGATGTATACCTAAATATTTCTTGTCTTTTTTTTTTTTAAGTGATTAAAAATGGTATGGTGTCTTAAATTTTAGTTTCTTGGGTATATACAGATGTGATTAATGTTTATATATGTATTTATTTTTATCTTGTGATCTTGCTGAACTCACTTACTAGTTCTAGGAGGTTTTGGTGTAAATTCCTTAGGAATTTCCCACATAGACAATAATGTCATTGCAAACAGAAGTAGTTTTATTTTCCTTTCCACTCTGTATATCTCTTCTTTTTCTTCCCTTATTGCAGTGGCCTGAACTTCAGTACTATGTTGAATAACAGCACACATCCTTACAATTGCTCCAATCATGAAGGAAAAGCATTTACTGTTATGTGTATTAGCTGTAAGTTTTTAAGTTAAGGAAATTCTTCTATATTCCTATTTTTGCATAGTGTTCATCATGAATGGGTATTAGATTTTATCAAAATGTTTTCTATGTCAGCTAATGTGATTATATGATTTTTCTTCTTTAGTCTGTTAATGTAGTAGATTACATTGGTTTTTAAATATTGGAATAAACCTCACTTGATCATGGTATAATTCTTTTTTTATATATTGCTGAATTCAGTTTGCTAATATTTTGTTGAGAATTTTTGCATTTATTAGTAAGTTCCTCAGAGACAGTGGTCTCTAGTTTTCTTGTGATGTCTTTGGTTTTGGTATCATGGTACTAGACTCATGAGTTGAAAAGTGTTCTTCTCTTTTATTTTCTTGAAGAGATTGTATAAAAATGGTATTAATTCTTTAAATATTTGGTAAGCTTTTCAGTGAAATCATTTGGGCCTGGAGATTTTTTTTCCCAGGAGATGTTTAGTTACAAACTTAATTTCTTTAATGACTATAGGCTTGTTCCAGTTGTTTGTTTCAATTTTGTGAAAATTTTGGTATTGAATTTTGGTAGCTTGTAATTTTTGAGGACTTGGTTCATTTCTTCTAAATTGTTTGATTTAAAAGCATAAAGTTGTTCATAAATTTCCTTATTATCGTTTAAATGGCTGAAAGCTCTACAGTGGTATCTTCTCTTTCATTCCTGATATCAGTGATTTGTGTCCTCCTCTCTTTTTATCTTTGTCAGTCACACTAGAGGTTTATAAATCATTGATTTTTCAAAGAACCAGATTTTTGTGTTTTTGTATTTTTTTATTTTGAATTTCATTGGTTCCTGATCTTGATTACTCCCTTTGATTTGCTTTGGGTTTGTTTTGCTCTTTTGATAGTTTATTGAGGTAGGAACTTGGATTACTGATTTGAGTTATTTGAGACCGCTCCTCTTTTCTAAAGTAAGCATTTAGTGCTATAAAATTTTCTTTTCTGCGTTGGTGGTGTCCCACATATTTTGATATTACATTCTGTTCCATGTGTTTATTTCTTCTGAGGCTTCCTCTTTAACCTATAGATTATTTAGAGGTGTGTTTTTAATTTCTGAATGTTTGAAGATTTTTTCCTGTTGCCTTTATATTGTTGATTTCTAGTTTGATTCCGTTATGATCAGAACTTCAACTACTTTAAATTTATTGAAGTTTATTTTATGGATCATGATATGGTCTGTCTTGGTGACTGTCTCTGGGCACTTGAAAAAAAAAATGCATATCCTGCTTTTGTTGGGTGCAGTATTCTATTAATATACGTTACTTTAGACCCCCGTTGGTTGTGTCATCTAGTACTTCTATAGCCTTGCTAATTTTCTGTCTAGCAATTCTATAAACTAAGAGTAAGGTGTTAAAATCCCCATCTCTAATTATGAATTTGTTTATTTTTCCTTTCAGCGCTATCAGTTTTTGCTTTTTGTATTTTGAGGCCTTGTTTCATACACATTTGGAATTATGTCTTCTCATAGGTTGATAGTTTTTTTCATTATGTGATGTTCCTTTTTGTCTCTAGTAACTTTCTTTGCTCTGAACTTGACTTTATCTGATAATAACATAGCTACTCCTGCTTTTTATTATTTTTGATTAGTGTTTGCCATATCTTTTTCCATTATTTTACTTTCAACCTACCCATACTGTTGTATTTATAGTGAGTATATTGTAGACAGCATATTTCTGGATCATAGTTTTTTGACCATTCTGCCAATCTCTGCCTTTTAATTGATGTATTTAGACCATTTACATTTAAGATAATTATTGACATGTTAGGACTTAAGTCTTTCATTTTGTTTTTTGTTTTCTGTTTGTTTCCTGTTTCTTTTTCTTCTGCCTCTCTTTTCCTCCTTCTTTTTTTTTTTTTTTTACTTTTCTTTTTTGGGGGGGAACACTTTTAGGATCCATCTTGATTTATTTAGAGTGATTCTGAATATATCATTTATATAGTTTTCTTAGTGGTTGTTTTACAGTCTACTGGTATCAACCTTTTGTGATTTTGAGTGCAGTTTGGGAACCTTACTTCCATTTAGACCTCTTTGCCCTCTCCTCTGCCCCTTTTAATATAACCATCTTAAACATCTCCTCAATATATGAATGATTTTCCGTGGTCTTATTTGTTGTGGTATGTCCAAAGTTTTTCAGTTGTAAGAAGGAAAACCTGGAAGTAACAGGGCTGTTCCACCTTGGCAGAACTGGGAAAACTAACAATTTTTTAAAAAATACAAATAGCCTTTTTGGTTTGGTCGGGTGCTTAAGAGATAGCCCTGAGGAAATGGGAATTTGGGTGGGTTATGGACGGTTGATATTCAGGGAGGAGAAGAGGCAATTCAGGATCCTGGGAACCCACCCAGTGGGAGAAGGTCTGGATTAGGTCTCCAGCATGCTGCTTTGTGGGCTCGTGGGCAGCTGGAAGGTAAGGACAGGGTGAGATGCCACATGTGAAGGGAGGCCTGGCTCTGAGCACGAGGCCTCTTCCTCCCGAGTATTCCTTCCATTTTGTGTGCATGGGTTGGGTTCCATCCCTCTCCTCTTTGCTCATCTGTTTTCAAAAATATATGAGCTCTTCTCCTCACTTACCCTTTTGAATGAACTTTGTAATTTTCCAAATCCTTCTACCCTCCAAAAGAAAGCAATTATGATTTTAAATGGAAATGAATCAACTCTGTAAACTCATCAGGGGGGATTTATTCTCTTGGCAGTATTCAGTGCTCCCATACAGGAGCATGCTCTGTCTTTTTGTTTATTTTATTTTTGTGATTACATCATAGTAAAATATTGTAAGTGCCCTTATGCTAATCATACTGCATCTACCTATTTATTACATAGGGGAAAAATCTTTGGAGTCATAGGCTCTATTACAACCATGCCTAAAGAGGAGGGTTGTACAAGTGGAAACCTCTTGATATTTTTTCACAAACAAGTGAATTCGAGTCTCTTTTATATGAGGCCATTACACAGTATAGTGGGATACTGCACTTTCCCAGGATAAAAGATCATTAGCATGTTCTGGAGAACAAAGGTCACCTTTCCCAGGAGATGATGAGCATTTACAGTCAAAGATAGTTCCAGAAAAACTCTCCAACACAAACCGGCAGGAGCTGTATGATAATAGGACACAGAATGAGCTTAACCTGCCAGGAGGGCCAGTGAGTCCCATGTGGATTAAGGTTTCTAGTCTTAGTGTCTTCAAGGCAAGCGTCTCGTGAACGCTCTCAGTTTTGTCCTTACTGCTCGGCAAGCCCTCGCCCTCCCGCCTCAGGTGCCTGTGTCAACAGTCTCTGTTCCCGTCAATCACTAGCAGTTTCCAGCTTCACAGCCAATTTCAATCCACCCCAAATTTAAGAATGAAGCCTTCCTAACCTTCTGTTTCCACTGTTGGTAGGATTATTCCTGGGTTGTTTGTGTGCTTTGCTTTGTGTTTTTGTGAATGAAGTTTCTTCTGTTATAACTTTGTCAGTCAGTGTAAGCTGGTGACTGTGCAATAACAAAGAGCCCTACAAATCTCTGTGTACTGAACAACGAAAGTGTATTTCTTATTCGTGCCAAGTCCACACTCTAGTTCCAAGCAGCTGTTCCTTGGGCAGCTGTCTACCAAGAGGCTCTTAGTGTTGCTGGTGGCGTCTCAGCAACACACTTCCATGGTGGCGGGCAGACAGAATGCTGAGCCAGGTATGGTCAGGGTATGGTCAGGTATCATTCACGCTTTGTTGGCCAAGACAAGTCATATGGCCACAGCAAAAACTCAGAGAACAGCAGCAAGGCCCCTACAGAGAGATTTTTGCTAAAATATCTTTTACTGCTGGGTTGTTTTTTTGTTTATTTTGGCGGGGGGGGGGGGGTTTGCTTGTATTCAGCTGTTTCACTGAGCTCTGGTGTTGGTTCTAAATACTCCTCACTGGGTTTTGCTCCCTAAGAGCAAGTGCGTTGAGGTGGTGGAGGTGCCTCCCTGAACCCTCTGTGACAAGAGCGGAAGGTGACACAGGGCATTCCCATCTCAGGTGAACACCAGCATCGATGACTGGAAGACCACCAAGTGGAAAGACATCAACGTCGAGCAGATGGACATAGATTGCAAGAAGTTTGCCAAAGACGTGAGGTCTTTGGACAAGGAGATGAAAACCTGGGATGCCTTCGTGGGGCTCGACAACACGGTGAAAAACATGATCACGTCCCTGCGCGCCGTGAGCGAGCTGCAGAACCCCGCCATCCGGGAGCGCCATTGGCAACAGCTCATGCAGGCCACCAAGGTACCACTGCCGGGGCGACGGGCGGGCCTGAGCCGCTCGGCCGAGGTGCCCGGGCCTGATGCTGGTAGAGCCAATTTGGGCAGGGCCAGCTCTGTGCGCGAGTGACCTGTCTAGTCGCACAAGGCTCCGTGCTCAGAGGGCCTATGCTGGGTCTCGTGCTTGCTGTCCCCATCTTGAAATCTGTGGTAATTTTTGGACAGGGGGGTCCTGCATTTTCATTATGCACCGAGCCCTGCAAATTATGTAGACAGTCCTGGCTGTAGGTTGCACCTCCATAAGGCTGGGAAGTTTGGGGCAGATGAAACCCAGAAACTCAGAGTCTTAGCACTTTTTTAAGAATATCCCCTTAGTGTTAGGTACTGGCCTTGACCCCTACGGTAGGCCAACGGGGGACACCTCACTGTCAGCAGACACTGAACAAAGCTATTAAGGCCAGGCGCCGTGGCTCACACCTGTAATCTCAGCACTTTGGGATGGGAGGCTGAGGCAGGAGTAGCACTTGAAGCCAGGTTTTGGAGATTAGCCTGGGCAACGTAGTAAGACCCCATCTGTACAAAATAAATTTTTAAAAAATTAACCAGGCGTGGTGGCCCACACCTGTGATGCCAGCTACTCAGAAGGCTGAGGCAGGAGGATTACCTGAGCCCAGGACTTGGAGGCTGCAGTGAGCTGTGATTGTATCACTGCAATCCAGCCTGGGTGACAGAGCAAGACCCTGTCTCTTTAAAAAAAAAAAAAATTTTTAAAAAGCCTGTACTGAGCAGCTACCCAGCAGAGGCCCCGCACTGAGGCCCCTGCTCTCAGGGGGCCATGTTTTCTCAAAAAGAAATAATAGCACATGCAGTCGTAAGGGAGGAAAAAAGTTATTTTTTCCTCTACCCATCTTAGGTTCTCTGGCTGGGGCCTGTCAGTCCGACCAGCACAAAAGTCAGGTTAACAAGAGAAGACAAACGCACCGACAAGAGCTCTGAGATAGGCCACTCATTGGGGGGCTTAGACCTTGGGCCTTGCACCCTAACCACAACTTTTTAGGGAATTGACAAAAGGACTCTGAGCTTCTAGGGCTGGCAGACCGTGAGGAGGTTAATATACCAGGAAGTGAGGGCAGAACAGTCTGCTGCTGTGTGTGTGTGGGTTCCCTGGTGCCTTCTCTGGGCTGAGGAGGGTCCACAGCCGCCAGGGCAGGATTCTTGTTGCCTCTTCCCGCTTCTGGGGGCCCCAGTCTCTGCTGTCACCCGGCCGTCTCCCTGTGCGTCTCATACCTCCCTCCCCTTCTGGTATGAGAACACCTGTCACTGGATTGACGGCCCACCTGGGCAATCGAGGGTGCTTCATCTAAAGCCCCTTAACACCTGCGAAGACCCCTTTTCCAACTAAAGTCACACCCCGAGGGACTGGGCGGACAGGACTCTTGGAAGGGACGCTGTCCCCCGAGGTAGGTGGGTTCTGCCCTTAGGGGCATCATCGCAGGGAAGGAAGGCGAGGCCTAGGGGAAGTAACTCTCGGAGTCCCAGAGCCGGAAACGGTGGCGGAGCGAAGCTTCCACCTGCTCCCCCCTCCAGCGGCCGTGAGGAGCCCCCACCCTGCCTCTCAGGGGAAGGACGATGACATGGGCCACAGGAGTGATGACATGGGCCACAGGAGCACAGATGGCCTCCCACAGACCGCGCCTGTCTCCCCCCGGCCCCCAGGTGAAATTCGAGATGTCGGACCAGACGACTCTGGCGGACCTGCTCCAGCTGAACCTCCACAACTACGAGGACGAGGTCCGCAACATCGTGGACAAGGCCGTGAAAGAGTCGGGGATGGAAAAGGTAGGCGGCCGGGTCCATGTGGGACGGGCCTGACCTGTCCCGCAGCGCAGGCGCCACCCTACCCGGAGCGCTCCGTTCACACGGGGTCCCACAGCCCCGAACACTCGAGACCCACCGTGCCAGAAATCTCATAAAACACTCCTAGAGCTCAGTATTTAAAGGAAATCCCGATTCCTGGCTGTAGCTCTGTCTCCCCCTGTGCGAGAGTAGGTACGTTTCAATACGCCCTGGACTCGGCCCCCGGCTACCACGTCCTCGGTGTCCCTCCTGTCTCGGCCTCCGCTGGGCAGAGCGACGGCGGGAGAGGGCACGGCTGGCTACCAGCCAGCGCTGGGGGCTGTTCACGAGCCTCTGGAAAAGTCTGGAAGACTCTTTGCAATTCAAATCTCTCTCCTCAGCCCGACTGCTTTGTGAGTGTGAATTGTCACGTTTTGGCTTTCTTTTCTTGTTTTTTAACAGCTTTATTGCGATATAACTCACACACCACACCATTCACCCAAAGTGTACGATTCAGTGGCTTTTAGCATGTTCACAGATATGTGCAATCGCCACCTACTAGAATTAACCAATTTTAGAACATTTTCATCACCTGCAAAGGAAGCCCTGTGGCTGTCCCCCACCCCTATGCGTCACAGCCCCCTCCCTGCGCCCTGAGCTGTCATTAACACGCTCGCTCTCTGGATTCCCCATTCCAGACTTTCTTAGGAATGGCATCCTACGCACGGGAGGCGAAATTTTACCTCGACCCTTTTAGGGTTTTTTTTCCAGCTGGGCTTGAGAATTGAATTGACGTGAGGCAGACCCAGGGGAGAAAAACATGCAAGTTATTTAACACACGTTTGCACGGCGCGGGAGTCTCATAAGGACATGACCCAAAGCCAGAGTGGAGTTGGACGCCCAGTACTGACCTGTGGGAAGGGTGGCGAGTTGTGGAAGGCAGTGAGCGGTGGGGGCAGGAGGCAAGCGCTGTTTTAGCAGGGTCTGTGTGCGCAGACTTCATTCGGCCTCGGCTTCCCATCCTCGATAAGGACGCTTCCCTCTGGTGTCGGGAGGGCACCTTTCACACGAGAGTTTCACCTCCTGCTTAAAAAGCAGAACGAAGGTCACGGTGATGTTCGTGCACCTGCTGTTCTTCAAGCGCCTTTAACAAGGCAGTGCGCCAGGGTGGCACGTCCCTCGCTCCTTTTCACGCGGTGTGTGGCTTCTCCACCCAGCCGTCTGCACCTCGGCACCCGGACCCCATACCTTTCCATGGCTGAGTGACGCTCCCTTGGGTGTTAGGACACACGTGTTGATCCATGCGCCAGTGGACAGACACGCTTGCTCCCCGCTCTCTGCAACCTCGGGTAGTGCTGGCACGAGCGTTCTGGCTTCTTAAAGCGTGCTTCACGCCACAGTCTAGGAACTTGGGGTCCCTCCTTAGTTTCACACCCAGACGCCCCATGACCTTACCCCCGCGTTCCCCGGAAGGTCCTGAAGGCCCTGGACAGCACCTGGACCACGATGGAGTTCGAGCACGAGCCGCACCCGCGCACGGGCACCATGATGCTCAAGTCAGACGAGGTCCTGGTGGAGACGCTGGAGGACAACCAGGTGCAGCTGCAGAACCTGATGATGTCCAAGTACCTGTCCCACTTCCTGAAGGAGGTGACCAGCTGGCAGCAGAAGCTGTCCACGGCAGACTCGGTCATCTCCATCTGGTTCGAGGTGCAGAGGACCTGGAGCCACCTGGAGAGCATCTTCATCGGGTCCGAGGACATCCGCGCCCAGCTCCCAGAGGACTCTAGGCGCTTCGACGCCATCGACCTGGAGTTCAAGGTGGGTTCGGCTTGCTGGCGCCTGGGCACTCCCGGGAATGGCCCTGGGCCATGACGGGGCTCTTGACCCCTCGGTGCTCCCCTCCCCTTCCTAGGCCTTGATGCAAGAAGCAGTGAAAACACCCAACGTAGTGGAAGCCACCAACAAGCCGGGTCTCTATGACAAACTGGAGGCCCTGAAGAAAAGGTGGGCCCCAGCCCTGTCCCGGTGGGGGCAGCCGATGGCAGCGGGAGCCGCCGTCCTATGCGGCCTGCTGGTTAGGACAGGGCAGAACCACGGGTCGGGGGCTGCCACGTCCCCTCTCCCCGGGCCACGTCCCACCACGCTGGCCTCGCGGCCGAAGAAGCAATGACCACGGAGGTTGAAGGACACTCCCTCTTGCCCAACAGTGCCCACTAGCTCGGGGCTGGCAAAGGAATGGGGGCGTCGGGCAGGATGTTCCGGACCAAACCAGGCCCGTGAATGAGAGACCGGCCATCTCCAGGCCCACGAGTCCCACGAGCCTCCAGGCTGGGCTGGAAGGGCCTGCGGAGCGGCGCTGACCGGCGCTGACTGGCCGCTTCCGTCCCTCCCACAGCCTGGCCATGTGCGAGAAGG
This sequence comes from Mirza zaza, assembly GCA_008750895.1. Lineage (NCBI taxonomy): Eukaryota > Metazoa > Chordata > Mammalia > Primates > Cheirogaleidae > Mirza > Mirza zaza. The sequence continues at coordinate 194,342 of VSMD01093791.1, forward strand.
CCCTGGCGGAGTACCTGGAGACGAAGAGGCTGGCCTTCCCCAGGTTCTACTTCGTCTCCTCGGCCGACCTGCTGGACATCCTCTCCAACGGCAACGACCCTGTGGAGGTAGGCGGGCCCTGGCGCGGCGGGCGGGCCAACGTTGCTCCCTGGACGCCCCGTGTCACCCGTGCGAGGCCCTCCACACCAGGGACGGCCCGAGCGGGGGGGGGGGGGGGGGGGGGGGGGCCCCCCGGGCAGGGNGGGGGGGGGGGGGGGGGGGGGGGTGGAGCCCGCCAAGGCAGAAGCATGCAGGGCTCATCTCACACCCCGCTCTGCCCTTGGCGTATGTGGGCAAATTTACTCTCCTCATTTTGCCGTCCTGGAGAAACGGGGCCGGTGCCAGGGCCCGGTGAGACGCCTCTCTGAGAGACGCGCCCACTCGCTGGGCCACCTCAGGCCGGCACAGGCCCGAGAGCTGGCAAGAAACGTTTCTTTGAGGCTCTTGCGAAAGAGGAAAGAGTTAACCGACTAGGCGAAGGGGAAATGATTATATTTTATTTTTTAACCTAAAGTTATGGAATACACAAGAGGGAGGAATACACATGCAAGGACGACCTGCAGTTAAGGGTCTGAGGGCACAAGCTTGGGGCCTGGGCCCAAACCCGCTCAAGGAAGAGGAACCCTGAAGGACAGACCTTTGCCCTGGAAGAGCAAAGGTTTCCATGCTGGTTTGCTCCGAGCAAAGGTTTGCTCCTGGCCTGGTTTCCGTGTCCGGCCTGAGCGCAGCTCTCACTGGCTCTTTTCGGTGGAGAAGCCAGGCTGACGTAGCACTGATCGCAGAGGGCACGTATGTTAAAGACAGAGAGAAAGACGCTCGGAGCCCCCCGAGGAAAGCCCAAGCCATGCACGTCCCTTTCAGCTCCCTCGGTTGCGTAATTCTGGTTTCCCCCGCCACCCAGGTGAGCCGCCACCTGTCCAAACTCTTCGACAGCCTGTGTAAACTGAAGTTCCGGCTCGACGCCAACGAGCAACCGCTCAAGTTCGGCCAGGGCATGTACAGCAAGGAGGACGAGTATGTGGAGTTCGATCGAGAATGTGACCTCTCGGGGCAGGTGAGCTTGCGCACGCCGCACTTTGGACCCGGCATGGCGTGCGGCTTGGGGAAGGGCCGCGTGTCCTCGCACAGAGATGTCCGTGGTGACTGGTCCTGTCCTCTGCCTTTCTAGAAAACACTTACGGGGCCAGGAGCGGTGGCTCATGCCTGCCCTCCCAGCACTTCGGGAGGCCAAGACAGGAGGATCACTTGAGGCCAGGGGTTTGAGACCAGCCTAGGCAACATAGCGAGACCTCATCTCTACAAATAAACTTTTAAAAAAATCAGCTGGGTCCCAGCTACCTGTAGTCCCAGCTACTCGGGAGGCTGAGGCAGGAGGATCACCTGAGCCCAGGAGTTTGAGGCTGCTGTGAGCTATGATTGTACCATGGCACTCCCTGTAAGACTCTGTCCCAGAAAGTAAAAACAGAAAACACTTAAGGGACTGACTTTTTTGTGGAATTTCTAGCAGAGCTCTACCCATGTGGCAACAAGGGGTATTTTGAGGGAAAGGGGGAGGGAAGGGGAGGAAGGAAGAGAAGGCTTGTTAATGCCACTGGATTTTTTTTATGGCTTGCCGAGAGGATTGCTTTGAAGGTTGCCACATATATCTGAGCCACCGATTTCTAACAGGCGTCCAAAACACCTGTCCAAACTACCTGGTCTCGGGCAGCCTCTTCCCTTTTCCAGTGAGTTTGCCACCCAGCTCGGGGCCAGCTCCTTCTGCTGACGAGCTGTCCCCCTCCCCTGTCTCATTCCCCAACTATTCATTAAGCAACAGAAAGGATTTAGACATTAGCCTAAGGAAGATGTAATTTGGAGGTAAATCAGTTGTGGACAAAAAAAATCTCACGCAAGAACACCCAACGTGGTCTGCTTTCCACGGGTGGGGCTGGGCGGGCTGTGGGGTGAGTGAGTCGGGGTGCCGCTGGGCGGAGCCCCCAGATGCCCAATCTCAGAGCATCAGCGACGGCTCAGAGGCACAGGCTCGGCTCGGCTCACTCTTCTTCTAGATTTTTCTCTGGGTCCGGTCCCTCCTGGGCCCAGGTGCTTAATGCAGCACATTTTGCCAGCTGAGTGTCCCAGCCACGGACTTTAAGCGGGTCGTTTTTACTGCTCTGTTAAAAACCTCGACTTTTCTGCCCCGGGAGGAGGAGGATGATGACAGAGAGTAGCAAATCGTTAGGACTGGAGGCACTCACGTGGCACCGCCTGCAGGTGGAAGTCTGGCTGAATCGCGTGCTGGACAGAATGGTCGCCACTCTCCGACACGAGATTCCAGAGGCCGTGGTGACGTATGAGGAGAAGCCGCGGGAGCAGTGGATCTTTGACTACCCAGCCCAGGTCTGGGGGCGAGTGTGGGCGTGGCAGGGGAGGGGTGGCTCTGAGGCAAAGGGGGTGTGACGTGTTCGTGTGGCCCCTCTGTTAGCCACACGCCACTGGAAGACAGTTGGCGTTATTGGCATGAACTCTTTTATTCTCGGAGTTGGTCACACTCACTGCACTGGCCGGGGGGCCCTGTCTGTTTCCAGATTGCCCTGACGTGCACCCAGATCTGGTGGACCACCGAGGTGGGCTTGGCGTTTTCGAGGCTGGAGGAAGGCTACGAGAACGCCATCAAAGATTACAACAAAAAGCAGGTGCGTGATCCTACGCGTCCGTCTTAAACTCTGCCAAACGATGACCACAAGCATCTCCCTCTCCAAGACTGAACCTTGTGGAATTGCCACCCCCGCAGTTGCAGGGCTGCCCAGCGTCCTCGTCCCCAGGCACTTGTACCCCACAGTAACGTCTTCAGAGACACGTAACTTTAGTTTCTTGTCTGGAAATCATCTAATGCTGCTGCAAGTCTTTTCTCTTAAAGATTCTTGGTTAGAAATATGAAAACTAGGCCGGGCGCGGTGGCTCACGCCTATAATTCTAGCACTCTGGGAGGCCAAGGCGGGGAGGATCGTTTGAGCTCAGGAGTGTGAGAACCAGCCTGAGCAAGAGCAAGACCCCGTCTCTACTATAAATAGAAAGAAATTAATTGGCCAACTAATATATATAGAAAAAATTAGCCGGGCATGGTGGCGCATGCCTGTAGTCCCAGCTACTCGGGAGGCTGAGGCAGGAGGATCTCTTGAGCCCAGGGGTTTGAGGTTGCTGTGAGCTAGGCTGACGCCACGGCACTCTAGCCCGGGCGACAGAGTGAGACTCTGCCTCAAAAACAAAACAAAAACAAACAAACAAAAGAAACATGAAAACTAAAGATAATTTTTTAAATAAAAGAAGGAAAAGTCATCTGTAATCCCACCACCCAGATATAAGGTTCTCGACGCGTTCTTATGTGTCCTTCTAATCTTTTGTGTGCCTGTGATCAATTCGTGTGTGAAAACAGACAAACTATCTCGACAGCTTTAAAATCCGCTGTTTTTACTGAACGTCCTCCCTCTGCCCCGGCACTGACTTTCCTGCTGGGTCGTTTGTGGCGGCTCTGTGGTGCCCACGCCCCCAGCTGGGGACACGGAGGATGTTCTGCTCTCCGTCACTGTAAACAAGAGCTTGGGGGTCTGGCCCACGTGACCACAAGCTCCCCGACCACAAGCTCCTGGGCACCCCGCAGCGGGGGTAGGGGGGACCCTGGCACCCAGTGGGTGCCCCACAGCGTCCCAGCGACAGCACCCCTCCTCCCGCAGATCAGCCAGCTGAACGCGCTCATCACGTTGCTCATCGGGAACCTCAACGCGGGCGACAGGATGAAGATCATGACCATCTGTACCATCGACGTGCACGCGCGCGACGTGGTGGCCAAGATGATCACCGCCAAGGCACGTGCGCTCGCCGTCCCCGGGGAGGGGCCGGGGGGCCGGGCCGGGGCCATGCTTTGTGGGGCTCCAGCCCGGCCGTTGCCACTTCCTGGGGCAGCAGCTCTATGCTGGCCACAGCTACCAGGCTCAGCCCCAAACCCCTCGCCTAGACTTGCCCCTGGTAAGCGCCACGCTGCCATCGTGCGCGGCACCCGCTCGCTGGAAGGGCTGGTTCTTTAGCAAGACCGGCTGGGGGCCGAGATAAGGTTGGAAGTGTGCGGGGGAAGAGGGAAGAAGGCCAGGGAGGGTGCTCTGAGGGTCCGGGGACCAGCCCAGAGGCAGGCTGCCCTTCCCGGATCTGGTCCGCCCCTCGAGTTCCACTGGGCCGCCAGCAGAGCCCTGCTTCCTCCTGCAGGTGGAGAGTTCTCAGGCCTTCACCTGGCAGTCCCAGCTCCGGCACCGCTGGGACGAGGAGAAGAGACACTGCTTTGCCAACATCTGCGACGCCCAGATCCAGTATTCCTACGAGTATCTGGGCAACACGCCACGGCTGGTCATCACCCCACTCACCGACAGGTGAGGACGCACCTGCGGACCGTGGATGCCTGTCCCTAAACAAGCCACACGCTCCCTTTGGTCCCTTCTCCTCCACGACTCACTGTCGGGTTGGGACATCAGCTGCTGAGGCTGAAAGAGCCGGCGCTGGGTCAGGTGGACCCACGTTCGGAGTCAGTCCTGCCGCCTGCGAGGTGCCAGGCCTCCAGCTCCGTGTCCTCGTTCCAACACGACTGTGTGGCCTTGGGGGAGCTCCTCAACCTCTCTGTGGGCTGCAACGTGGGGGCGCTGTCTTATGGATCCCCGTGAGCTTGTTGCGGGTTGATGACGTTATTCAACGCCCCAAAGCACTAAGACCAGAGCTGCTCTGAGCAAACCCTGGTGGATGGGGGGGGGGGGGGGGGGGGGGGGGGGGGGGGGAGTCCTACCGTTCTCGGTTTAATAGCGCTCCCCGCCTGAGTGCCACAGCGGGCAAGGTGCCTGTGCCGCCCCTGCCCCGGGCAGCATTTGTCCTGCAGTCCCATCTGAAGTCCCGCCCGCCCGCTCCCTGCCATACCTCCCGGGGTCGAGCGGGTGCGATGACAGGACAAGCGGGAACCGCGGCAAAGGGCACTGGGGTGGCAGTGGGGTCCCCAACACACAAGCTAACCAGGGGTCCCGGCAGGTGCTACATCACCCTGACGCAGTCCCTCCACCTGATCATGGGCGGGGCCCCCGCTGGCCCCGCGGGGACCGGCAAGACGGAGACGACCAAGGACCTGGGCAGGGCGCTGGGCACCATGGTGTACGTCTTCAACTGCTCCGAGCAAATGGACTACAAGGTATGCGGCCGAGGCCCAGGGGTGGGACCCGAGGTCCCCACTGGAGGACATATCCGAGCGCCCTGTCCCAGGAGGCCCGGCAGCAAGCTCTCAATCCCTGGTCACCTGTGAACGGCACTCTGGGGAGGTGGCACTGGGCCCCCCCGATAGCTGACAGCACCCCCCTCGGGTGGCCTGTCTGAAGAGACTCCCGGGGGTGACAAATTCAGCTACAAAGGTCCTGCCCCGCCCCCTGCCCTGGGGTAGCCCTCGCTCAGCCTTGGTTCCAAGATCAGACGGAGGGCGGGCCTCCTTCCAGGTCGACCATGGGATGTGGCAACAGCGTGTCCAGGTGGGCTTGGGAGGGGGGGGCAGGGGCTGGCCAGTCCTGCTGGTCATCGGAGACTGTTTTCCAAGGGCCAAGCAGAGGAGGGGATATCTCCATGGTCCCAGCTGCTGCAGCCTCTTGCATGGAGTATGGGGACAGTCCCTGAGTTCAGGACCCTGGGTCTGCAGAAGCCTCCCCCCCCCCCCCCCTGAATCTGAGCCCCACAATCCGGGGACCCCGTGTTGAGGCTGAGGACGGGGCACCTGCCCCAGGGCTGCAAGGCCACATGGTCCACCCCAGCCTCCCGGACTTTAGCGGAGTGAGATCTAATGTTGGATCCTCCAGAAGGGGTGTAGTAACCGCCTGGAATCCTAGATGGAAACGGGAGGATCACCCTGACTGCCTGGCTGGGCCCCTTGGGCCCCCCAGGCCCCCCTGGAGGGGCTCCCCTCCTTCGTGTGCATAAAAGAAAAGGGCTAAGAGACAACGCAAGGGCTGAATTTTTCGAGGATGTGCTTGTCCGAGCCCTTTGGTGAGGGGCCCCCCGCAGAGCCTCCGTCCCACGGTCTTGAGCTGTGGGGTCCAGGTGAGAGGACGGCTCTTCCCGGCACCCGCCCTCTGCGGGGTCGGCCGCGCTTGGAAGTGGGCTGCTGGCCTTGGGAAGGCACAGGTGTCCCCAGTGGGCCAAGCCAAGGGCAGTGAACGGAGCTGATGGGTCAGGTGGACACCCTGTGGGCCCCCTCTTCCTTCCCCGACGCCACCTCCGCTCTTGCCCCGTCTAGTCCTGCGGAAACATCTACAAGGGCCTGGCGCAGACGGGCGCCTGGGGCTGCTTTGACGAGTTTAACCGAATCTCGGTGGAGGTCTTGTCTGTGATCGCCGTGCAGGTAGGACCCGGCCCACGCCTCGAGCTCACAGAGGGCGACAGCCGCCTTCTCGCTATCTCCCACCCTTCCCACTCGAGGACAGACCCTCCCTGCCCGCCTGCAGCACGCGGGGCACTGGGCACTGGTGTGGCACAGAGATGAGCGGGACCCCCAGCCGGTCCAACAGGGCCACGGCCTGGTTAGGCCTCCATTCAGATTGAAGGCAGGAAGAATCTGGTGTGGTCGCACGCGTGTGACCGTGTGCACGTGAGGGCAGGATCGATTCTGCTTGGCGGGAAGGTGCCTGCGTGCTTTGGGAACACGCGTGCCGGAGCTCGGGCGCACAGCGGGGAGGTGGGGCAAGGCAGGGGTGGGGTTCTCAGGTTGGGGAGCGCCACCCCCAACATGTCAGTGGGCCCCACCCACGTGGCCGGATGAGCATTTCTGCATTGAAACCCACACCTGCTGGGGTGGAGCC